>VZRE01003708.1:312354-338820 GCA_013396775.1 Cephalopterus ornatus | reverse complement strand
GGGGGCGGGGGTCGGCAGGGTTACCCCGGGAGCCGCGGGGACGGGGCCGGGCGGGACCGGGCGGGGACACCTCCCCCTCCCCGCGCCCGGAGCCTCCCAGTCGGGCTTAGCCCAGCCCGGCCCAGCTGGGTCCCAACCTGGCCCAGCCCAGCTTTCCCGGGCCGTGCAGTCCCGCTGGGCCGGGGCCGGGCTGCGGGGCGGGATTCCCGATGGAGGGGGCGGGATTCCCGGTGGAGGGGGCGGGATTCCCGATGGAGCGGTCCAGGTCGGGAGGGCAGGCCGGGTGCGCGCCGCTGACCCACAGCATCCCCGCCCCGCCTCCTCCGGCCCGGCCCGGCCCCTCGGGAGCGTGTGAGTGACATCGAGGGAAGAGGGGGCCGGTCCCGACGCCGCCTCCAGTGCCCTGGAGTTGGGATGCGCCGGGTGGGGGGACGCAGCACCTGGCGGGGCCGTGGAGAGGAGCGGGAGCGGGACCTGAGTGAACGTGTCGGTGTGTCTGGAGCATCCTCGCGTCCTGGCAGGTGATGGGAGCACGAGTGACAGTGAGGGGGATGTGAGTGACAGTGAGGGGAATGTCCAGTGGGGACTTTTTCAAGAGGGCAGCTTCTCCTCCGGGCTGTGACCGGGACGTGTCCCTTCTCCCAGACACCGGGAAGGAGAAGGCTTCTCGGTTTGGTTTCCGGAGGCGCACGGATGCTGTGGTGCAGCATCGGGCATTCCCGGGGGAGAAGCCCTACATCTGCATCGTGCCGGCGCAGAGCTTCGGCCGCAGCTGCGATCTGACCCGCCACCAGCGCATCCACAGCGGGGAGAGGCCGCACGTGTGTCCCGACTGCGGCCGGAGCTTCGGCCGCCGCTCCCACCTCATCCAGCACCGGCGCGTCCACACGGGCGAGCGGCCGTAGCGGTGCCGGCGCTGCGGGAAGAGCTTCAGGCAGAGCAGCCAGCTGGTCCAGCACCAGCGCAGCCACACCGCCGAGAGGCCTCACGTCTGTGTCAGGTGCGGCAGGAACTTCTACCAGAGCTCGGGGCTGCTCCCCCACGCCAGCTCCCACTCCGGAGAGAAGCCCCACAGGTGCCCCCAGTGCGGGAAGGGCTTTGGCGACAGCTCCAACCTCATCGCCCACCAAGGGCTCCACACTGGAGAGAAACCCTACAGGGTGTGATGACTGCAGCAAGTGCTTCAGGGAGAGCTCAAAGCTGCTCATCCACCGGCATGTCCACACCGGGGAGAAGCCCTACCTGTGCCTGGACTGTGGGAAGGGTTTCAGCCAGCGCTTGCACCTTGTCCAGCACCATCGCACCCACACTGGGGAGAAGCTGAGTGTGGGACCGGATTCACTGACAACTCCACCCTCATCCGTCATCATCGGATGCATACTGGGGAGAAACCCTTCCAGTGCTCCCACTGTGGCAAGAGCTTCACTCACCACTACTACCTACTGTCCCACCAGCGGGGGCGTGTGTGGTGGGCAGCATCCCTAGGTGTGCTCGGGGTGTCATCCAAGGTCATCCTGGTCCAGGCCTGTCCAAAACATGCCTGAGGTACAAGGGGGTCGACAAGGGTTTCACTATACAGGTATGGTCAAAGTAATGCCTTTGGCCTACGTTGCCCTTTTCAGTCACCTCCTCCCAGTGCACCCAAGGCACGGACAGAAAGAGTGCAGTGGTTGCAGTGGGTAGTTCTGAATCCCCAGGCCACATCTTCCTCTTTCCCTGGTACTGGAATCAGATACCACCTGCCACATGGCTAAGGTGCAGATGTTTTGTCACACAAAAGGGTGTCTGCCCCTTCACAGCAGCTCTCAGAGCGTTTATTTTCCTTCCTACGTGCTTTGTGAAGTGCTGTGTGTACTTAGCAGTGCTCTATAAATTAAAAGGGTTGATGTGAATTTATTTCTAAGGTCTTTATTAACTTATTCTAAATTATGCCAAATCACAGTGGCGTTAGAGTTCCCAGCTGTTCACTAGCAGCTAGGATTGGACTGCTCACCAGTGTAAGCACATTACTGGAGTTCCTTTCCACATCCACTATTGGTTTTCCCTGTTCAGTGTCACTTGGCTGAAATAATTCATTTCCCCTGGCCTGGCTGCCCTTTACTGTTTGTGCTCATGTAGCTTAAGAGGAGAATCTGAGTACCAACCCTTCTTTTGCTGCTGCAGAAGTTACAGGGTATGTTCTTCTTCTTCCAGGGATTTAATTACTGTGGGCACTGACAAGCCAAATCCAGAAGGTATTGGGAATGTGAAAAAAGGCAAAAACCAGAAGGCTCCCTCTCATAGCAGCCAGCTCCCTGGCTTCTCTACCAGCCCTCTGCTCCCCCAGGGTCATAGTGGGAGGCTACTGGAAAATGCAAATTAGCTGCTGTAATTCCAGCAGACCATCCCTAGCACACCCCATCCCACACCTGGGATCACCAGCTGGTGCCCAGATGCTCCCACCAGCTGTGGGAGCTCTGTAGAATGCTGTAAATTCCTGGTATGCTTAGAAACTGCAGTGGGACTGTGGCACTTTGGAAATACCAAAGGTGGACAAATGGATGAATGACGTCTCTGATATAAAATCTGGTGTTCTCTCTTATCCCATCTCTCTCCCTCTCTCCTTTCCTTCCTTCCGTTTTGTCTTTCCTTTCCCTTCCTTTCCTTTCTCTCTGTCTCCCCAGAGTGAACTCCTGGGCATCAATTATCTTGTCCCAGGAATCCGGAGTTTGAGGGATATTCTTAGAATTGGTCTTAATTCTCTAACATTTGTGCAAGAATCTGAAAAGCCAGAGGAGGGCACTCCTTGCTCACTGCTCCTCCCTGAGAGAAAGTGGTTTGTCTTTTTTACTCTGCAGTGACAAACCATCCTAGTGGTAGCTGAACCTGGTTCTAGCAGAGCTGCAGCTGTCCTGAGGAGATTATTTTCCCAGTTCTTCCACCTGAGTTTTATGGGATCCAGTTTTCCAGTCCCCTGCTGAAAAAAATGTATGTAACAGAGATCACTGAAATACAGCTTCTTTTACTCTCAGATTCTTCTTTGCTTCATTGTTTGTGGCTGAGAAAACAGATTTCTTTTGATCTTGGGAAAGAGATGTGTTTTTTTCTGTGCTTAATTTTTTAAAGTATCTTACGAGTTATCTCTAACACATTTTTTGAGATACATCAAACAAAGTGTCCCTGCATGCACAGGAGACTCTTTTTTTCTGGCTGTGCTTTCCCTTTACCCCAACAACACTGGTCTGAGTAGCCAGAGACACAGCAGGAGGAGCTCCCATCTCTGAAAAAAAAAGGAAATACAGGAAATTTCAGGAGACAGAGAAAAGGGAGACCAGAAGAGGCGTTGCTGGAGTACTTTGCTCTGCTGCTTACACCCTTGTGTCCAAGGGTCTGCAGGGCCTTCACCTTTTCCATGCCAGACCTGATGAAAGCATCTCTTGATTAAAGCAGGACATACCAGGTCCAAACATCCTCATGGATGCAAAGATGTGCAAACTCCTGCGTTCCCTTGTTTCCAGGAGACTTGTCCAAACAGCCATAGGGGCAGGCTGTTCAAAACAACTCTGCCACCACAGCAAACTCTGTGGTGGACTTACTTTGTTTTGCTTTCCAGAGCTCTTGCAGTTGCTCTGCTGCTGGTCATGTGCTGCTTTGGGCATTGCCTGCTGTGTCTTTCCCTCAAGATGACCTTCCCCACAGCCTGCTGAGCTCTGCCTAGCCCTGGTTCAGGTGCTTGTGCCTTCCCATCTTTAAGCACAGAACCACAGAGGAGGCTTCTCTGTGTCAGTCCCTGTTCTGTCAGAGTTTCCCCTCACAAAAGGGCAGCCTCACCTTGCCTACCCCAAATCACCTCCAAAGATGCAGAACTCTGCCTTTACAGATGGCAGAGCTTTGGACAGGCCTACATTATATCCTTGGACTTTCCTCTTCCCAGCCTTAGCAGATTTTTTCTAGTACAGGGACTGAGAAGTTTCTTCCCACAGCTCTGCACGTGGCTGTTGTGCATAAGAAGATGCCTCTTTGCTGGTCAACTGCTTTCTTTTCTTGCCTGATTTCTTTAACAGCTGACCTTTGATTTCTCTCTGCCTTCAGGCAGGCAGAAATACCAAGCAAAACAGGAAAAAACAGAGTTTACATTCAGTGTGCATTAGAGAGATTGCAGGCATCTTCCCAATTCATTGGACAGATGATCAAACCTTTATGTGAACCTAGGGTCAAAAAGGAAGCATAAGATGCTTTACTGAAAAAACATATATATTTTAACAATTATTACAAGAAGGGAAGCAGAAATGGGAATGCAGGGGGCAGGGAGTAGAACAGAACAATTCCCTCTGTGTCTAGATAGAGAATTAAAATCACTGAACATAAGTTCTCATATTCTTAGAGGTGAAAGAAGATGGAAAAACATGATGGTGTTTGTTCTGGACCCTTAAATCTAAGGAATTACCTGGCATGGTCAGGCCTGTTCTGAGCACAGGGGTTGGTATGAAAGCATTCAGGGTTTGTCTTAGGGCAGCCACATCCTGCCTGAGCTTCAGGCCCTTGTTTTCATTTGGCAAACACGGGATGTAGCTGCTCATGTTAATGTGACTGTGGGTTTCACCTGCACCTTCCACCTCATTGTGTATCTAGCCACTGGTGCATGCGGAGAAGAAGTGAATTCCTTTCTCAAGAAGTTTAATCCGAGAAGATCCTGAAATTCCTCAGGCTCTGAGCCTCTTGATGCTTCACCTTCTTTGCCATCAGTGCTCAGGCCAGCCATCTCCCAGCAGGGGCATTCCTAGGGAGGGAAGCAGTGAAGTGCCAAGTCAGAAGTAGGAGGGGGAGAAAAAGGAAATGACTGGTATTTAAAAATACTCAGCCCAGGAGGCATGAACCATGAACTGAAGGGAGATGCCAGAAGAAACCCAGACATGGCTTGGAATGCAAGAGAGAATGAATAATTACAGATGCTTCCCTCCATGCCTGTGAGTGGGTGAAAATGATGTCACTGCTGCTGTGATCATGTAGGTCAGTGCTGGTGCATCACAGCCTGGCAGTGCTTCTGTAGAGCAGAGAAGAAAAGGAATTCTTCTGGAATACATCCACAAGTTGCTACTTCACTCCGTACCACAGAGGTATTGGATTCATGTCTGTGAAGAAGGATCTTCTATTCCCTTTTTTGGTGCTAGCACAGCCCCCATATCTGCAGTACCCTGCCAGAACTTGAAAATCATGGTAGCTTTCTCCCTAATCCAGAGAATAAAGAACATCCATCAGCTGAACAGTGCACACTGCTGCTAGCTTTTGTTCCAAAAGCACCACGTGAAGATCTGCTAAAGTAAAGCTTGTGTGAAGATGTGTTGTGCTGGCACCTGTGCACAGCGAGGTTTGCTCTCTTGTCCCTCATGAACATGGGTGAAGGATTCCTGCCTCCTCATTCCCAAGGGTCCCAAGGCTGAAAAGTTCCCATTCCCTGTCTTGAACAGGTATCTCCAAGGCTGGGCTTTCATGACATCCAGCAGTTGCAAACAGCCCTTGCTGACTTGTGACAGCAGATTACATGGGATGGCTAAAGCTCCTTGCCATTCCCCAGCCACCCGCTGGGTTATTTTTAACTTGGATTGCTTCCCTGATCCAGTGCTCAGCACAGCTCCACAAACAGCAGGGTTGGCATAAGAGAGGGAAAAATGCAGTCTGGGGCGGGTGGTAACAAACATCCACAGAGCCCAGAGATCCTTTAGTTGGTGTTGCCACCACGTCATCAAATAGCAGACTGGGGGGAGCAGCAGCAAGTTAAGAGAAAGCAGAATAAGGGCATTAAACAGAAATTACCTTTTTTTTTTTGCACATATTTCCAGAGGAGATCCAGCTTTTGAATCTTTTCCAAGCCTACGTCACACAGGTGGAATCAGGGCCCATCTCTTAAGTGCCTTTGAGGAGTATACTTCTCTGCTCATCCCACTGAAGCTCTGATTCCACCTGCTTTTCTTTCAAAAGCAGCACGAGTGTCCTTCGTCCCCTCTTCCATGTGTCGCAGTGGTCACTTACCCCCTGTGCTCTGCCTGCTGTGGGTGCAACTGCAGCCTGAGGCAGATTGGAAGTTTCAGAGGGTGAAGAGTAACAGTTCCCCAGTCTACCCTTGGTTATATTTAGCTGGCTCAGTTCCTGATCCAGTCCACTGTAGAGTCACCCCAACAGCTGTGTCAGTGTGACAGAAGGAAAAGGAGGGAAGTGGAGGAGAGGCTTAGAGAGTTTAATCATCGCTGGTACTGAATAGGAAAGCATAATCTTGAGGGATTGCTTTAAATGCCTGGCAGCTGTTGTTTAAACTTCTCTGCAGCCACCTCTCCTACTCCTTAATGCAAGAAACAAGGCCTAAGAAACTTCGTAAGAAAGGAAATGGTATTGTGTCTGCTTTAGCTTCACCTTTCTGCAGGAATCAGGGGAAGCTGAACACAGGGGGCCTGAAGAAGTCTGCCGGCAGGTAAAGCAGCAAGGGTTCCTCACAGCTTTGCCTACCTGTTGCAGCTTTGCCAGCCTGTACACTTAAAGGTCAAGTCCTGCAGAGGTAAAAGTTTGCCAGGACAACAGCCAAGAGCAGTTATCCAGAAGTGTGCAAAATGTGGTTAGAAAATGCTCTGGAGATGATGTGCTGGCCTTTTAAAGCAACACGTGGCTTGCTTTGAAATGCTAAGAATTGTGGCACAAAGAACCAAGGGGCACCTTCTCTGCTCTGCTAAACAGTGGTGTGGTCATGTTGCTGCCCTAGGATTCAGGGTAGCCCTGACTGCTTCAGCCTCTCTTCCTGCTCCTTTCATCCCTCTAGTACACACTTGCAGGTTGGGTAAACCAAGAAAAGTCAAAACCAAGTTGTAGCAGCTTGGCTTTATCTCATGGGCTGCCGCTCTGGCATGAGCTTGTTTTCTTGGCACAAATGGTTTGATTTAACATGGATAGATTTTGGTTTTCATTGTCTTCTTCCCTGAGCCTTTTGCTGCTGGGATGCTCCATCCTACTTTCTCTTGTCCATCCCCAGGGGTGTGTTCCACAGGCAGCACAATGGAGGGGATGGGGAGTCAGGAGTGATTTCCTCCTGTGCCCTTGCGGACTTTTACGCTGGACTTGTCTTGCCCTCTGTGGAAAAAGCATCTTCTCTTTGTGCTCAGAGTAGCAGGTTAAAACCAGCTGGTGCCTCCTCCAGCACCCAGAAGTGTGGGCTTTATTATGAGCAGGAAGGTACTGTGTCTGGATATGTGCCCCTTGCAGCCTCCTGCCCCAGACAAAGAGCAGGCAGCAAAGATTTCAGAATGTGGGTACACACCTCAATCCAAAGCAGAAAGTGAAATGACTGGAAGATGCTACTTCTGTGCTACTTAATGATACATATCAAAAACCAAAAGAGCTTAAATTGCAGTTAGTCAGCCTCTGCTGAAAAATTATATAATGGTGAAAAATCGTGCCTGAGACACAGGCTAAATACTAATCACTAACAAGAGACAGGTCATAATTCCGATGCATAATTTAAAGATGGAAAGTATAATTAACAATCTACAGACCAAATCTGTTTGGTCAATTAAAATCACTTACTGAGGTATATGACATGCTCCTTCCATAGGGCACCCAAACAATTGCTGCTGTAGTCAAGGAATGGTGGGGATAATTATTAGATAATGAATTGGCTCCATCCAAAGGCAGGAGTACAGAAAAGACTTACAGAATCAGAGAATGGTCTGGGTTGGAAGGGACCTTAAAGACCATCTCATTCCAACCCTCTGCCATGGGCAGGGACACCTTCCACTAGCCCAGGTTGCTCAGAGCCCCATCCAACCTGGACTTGGACACTTCCAGGGATGTGCCATCCACAGCTTCTCTGGGCAACCTGTGCCAGGGCCTCCCCATCCTCAGAGGGAAGAACTTCTTCACAATATCCAATCTAAACCTCCTCTCTATCAGTTTGAAGCCATTCCCCCTTGTCCTGTCATTCCAGGCCCTTGTGGGCTCCCTTCAGGTACTGGAAGGCCACAATTAGGTCACCCCAAAACTGCCTCTTTCCCAGGCTGAACAATCCCAACTCTCTCAGCCTCTCCTCACAGCAGAGCTGCTCCATCCCTCTGATCATTTTGGTGTCCCTCTCTGGACTTTCTCTATCAGCTCCATGTCCTTCCTGTGCTGAGATCCCAGAGCTGGAGGCAGCACTGCAGGTGGGGTCTCACCAGAGTGGAGTGGAAGGGAAGATCATGAGAAGATCATGAGGAATACTGGCATGTTATCCCTTTAGAAATGCAGCCTTGGGAGAGTGGTCTGGCACCAAGCACAGGAGTAGCTGAGAGTGCAAGAACGCTACTCGTTGCCAAGGGACTCGCTGCTGCGAGGTCTGGTTGGGCAAAACCAAAAGGGAAATGTCATGTTAAAAAGATCAGTCACAGATATTTTGTGGAAACCAAAGCAAAGACAAGCCAGAATACTGGCAATTGTTTGAGGGCTGGACAGACTGCAGGCTCCAGTGTGAAAGGCATCCAAGGCAACTGCCTGTTCTTTAGGTGCTTTATTATGGATTTAGGAGGCATAAAATAGGTTTAAGAGGGAAAACATGAGGCATCTCTTTGTTTCAAATGCTGGTGTTTCTGAAGCTGAACTCTATGGTGCAATCGCTCTGAGAGCAGGCCAGTGCTTACCATTCCCCAACTAATCCTTCTGACTGCCAGGCAAAAGCACATTAACATCCATCCTTTCTCCCCTTTTCAAGAGGGAACTACTTACAACAGGGCAGTTAAACGTGCCACTGAGTGCGTGTAATGGGGAGGGCATTCAGCTGTGGCACGTGGGAGGGGTGTGTGAGGAAAGGGATGAAACGACAAAAGAGAACCTTTTAAACTGCAGAGTAACTTGGAGCCACGCTCCTTGTCACACATACTGGAAAGAAAGAGGGCAAAATGGTCCCAAAGACGCCTGGCTGACTGACTGAAGGTAAATTAGCCCAGAAGGAAAGAAATTGAGTGTATTCATTCCCCCTCCTTCCCCGTGGAAACGTTTCGGTGCTGTTAAAGCCACAAGAGGAGAATCCATTGGTTTGTTTACCTGCAGGAGAAGGCAGGCAAGGCTGAGTCCTGCAGGTTCTCCCAGACAATGCACCCAGTCTAATAAAACTCCTGTTTCGTTTTAACCCTTGATTTATCTATCAATTTAAAAGAAAATCTGAAAATTTGAAAAATCTTAAAATTTTAAGTCGATTTAAACAGAGCCACTGATGAGGAGTCACACCTAAAACATACCTCACTGGCTGAAGGCTGCATCAGCTCTTCCAAGAAAAGAGAAAATTGGCTCATGCCAGAAATATGTGGCAGCCAGCCTTGTTCCTTGCCATGCAGTGCAGTGTTCTGCTCACTGTCTTTTCCCACAGCCTGTAATCTTCTAGCAGAGACTCTCCCATCAGCTGCAGCACCTATTTTCTCAGCCTAAGAGAAACTACAGAGACACGGGACTTTTCTTGGAGATCACCAAGGACAAATGAGTGACTTCCCAAATTTGTGTAAAGTTGTTTAGAAATTACTTGTGGGTGAAGAGTTTTCCCTTCCTTGGGCAGGCTTTTTTGACTCACACAGGTATTTTGTGGCTTCTAAAGACAATGTACAGTCATTCTCTAGCTTTTCATGAGTGTTCTGGAATTACACGTGATTCCGTCTCACAGGGAAATCATAAAATGGTTTGGGTTGGAAGGGAGCTTAAAGGCCGTCTTGTCCCAACCCCCTGCCATGGGCAGGGACACCTTCCACTAGCCCAGGTTGCTCAGAGCCCCATCCAACCTGGCCTCGGACACTTCCAGGGATGGGGCAGCCACAGCTTCTCTGGACAACCTGTGCCAGGGCCTCACCACCCTCACAGGGAATAATTTCTTCCTAATATCCAATCTAAACCTGCTCCCTGTCAGTTTGAAGCCATTCCCCCTTGTCCTGTCACTCCAGGCCCTTTTAAATACACTCTCTCCATCTTTCTTGTAGGCTCCCTTCAGGGACTGGCAGGGCACAACGAAAACCAAAGCAAGCATGAAAACAAAACCACCCAGCCACAGAATCACTGAATCTGTTAGGTTAGAAAAGACCTTTAAGATCATCAAGTCTAACCATAAATCATCTTACCTTCCACAGTGCACCTGGATCTGTTTTCCTGCCTTTATGATACTCACGACTGTAGCAGCTGAAACTGTGGACAAAGCCACCCCTTATTTATTTAGGGTTTGTCCCAAGAAATCAAAATCTGTGCAAATACTGGCTTTTTTAATCTCAGAATTGCATCCAGGAATGACAAACAGTTAAAAAACCCCCCAAACAACCCTGAAAAATTAAATAGAAAGGGAAGAAAACTGGCTAGAAGTTCTTCAGGAAAATAAGTCATTTAATTTAAATGGGATCCAATGTGAACTCTTTATAGCATTATATGCTGAGCTGAAGAACTGAGTCTCCATTCCTCTCCCATTACTTCCTCTCCTAGGATTGTTGAGTAGTTAACACTCACTAATAAATAATGTACAAGATTTAGATAAAGCAATGCTACCTAAACCAACTAATAAACAAATAAAACAGGGAAAAAATGCCTTTATATATAAACATCCATTTCAGATGTAAATCTCACATTTTCCTTTGCAAAAAACCAGCATATAGCCTTTTTCTGAAAGCAAGAAACTTAAGAATATTTTAAATCCATTGTAAAGTTGATAGTAGAAGGAGTGAAATGCTAGTTCAGCTTTCTGTCTTTATTATTATTATTATCATTATCATTATTATTAACACCTGAACACCTGATATAAAAAGTTTTTTATCAAACCTAGAGGTCAGAGTTTAAATACTGATGATCCATTTCACACTGCAAGTGTCTCCTCCCATCCATGATAATATACATATTTCATGGTTTGACTGCATTAGGCACAGTAAACTGAGAAAAATACAAAAGAAACTACTGTGAATTATCAATATCATTAGGACACAAAATTAAAAATAGAAAGAGTTCTCACCCCTGCCCTGCAGTATAAACCACAAATATTGCACATAATACTACTGCAAAATCAGCCACCACAAAACTTAGTTCAGAATGCTCCTTCCTCTTTCAAAGAATAGACTATTATATGGTTTTCTAAGTACATATTTAAACATTTATATTTATAGCAACATATATTAAAATAAAATACGTGTATTTCCATTGAGGCACTTACTTATCAATGAATAATTTTATTGAAGAAATTTTAAAAGCCTTTCAAATTGTTCCATACACAGGTTTTCTACGTAAGCAAGAAGAAAGGCAAGAAAAGGCGTAACCACAAGGACATGTTTTGCCTGGAAGAGCTTATTATTCCTGGATGAGGAACCTATCACGGGAACCCATCTCCTGCAGAGTCACTTGAAGTTGCACAACTCTGGTTCAGATTAAATACCAACGACCTGATTCACTCCTACAATGAATTTCACTGTAAATAATCGTAAAAAGCACATTTAATACCATGACTCAGTCGGCAAAGTATCTTCTGCTCCTCCTGGCCAAGGCTTGCTGTGCCCTACAGCCACCTCCAGCAAAGGCTCCTGCCACTCACTTTTCCCAAAGATTAATGGCTGAACAGCCAAAGGGACCAAAGGGGATTTGTCATCAGCACCCACAGTTTTATTGTGGTTTAAAATAGCACCTCACAACCCCCCATAATAGAAGTCATCACAAATACACCCCAAACTTTCAACCTACGAGGCGCTGATTTTTTTGGGAGGGCATTCGAACAAGTGCTGAGGGATCTGTGAGAGGTCACAAAGAAAAGCAAAGATTTATTAGTAGGCCTACATGTAATGGAAATGTTGAAGGGGCCTGGAACTGAAAGAAACCCCCACATTACAACCATTTTTACAGCTCTGAGGTCAAAAATCAAGAAAAATAAGATGACAGGCCATGTTCTTATCAAATCTTTAATAATTCCTAGGAGTCCCAAGGGGTCAGCATTACAGAAACTTTTATTAAAAATAAATGCCATTCCATGAATAACTTGCATGTATTGTGGAAAATATTTATTAAAGGCAAATGCCATTCTATGAATAGCTTGGGTGCTGCTTACTTGGGTAACAACAGTGTGTTCATTTATTTTAAATGAAGTTCTGTCTCCTGCCCAATTAACTTAGTTTTATGCCTTAGTCTATCATCCTTTTTATAAGTAAAGTTTATAGACACATTTTATACAAGATATGGTTTAAAATGCAGCTTTCATAAGAACACATATAAAAAAAGGACACTGAATGCAGCTCAGTAGTTGCTCTTAACAAAGGCTCAATGGGAGGGAAAAGCAAATAGGACAGAGAGAATGAAATTTCTGTGATGAAGAACCTCTAAACCTGGCCTAGGGCTGGGTGACAACCACACAGGGACATAAATTATTGCTCAGGTCTATGTCCTGCCAAGTTAAACCACTTCCCATATTGCTCCCTGAATGATCCCACGCCGATGGAATCAGCAAGAAGCAAGAAAAAGCAGGAAGACAGAGAAAGCAACTCCAAACCCCTGGCACATATTGCAGGAGCAATGGCACAGCACTCCTGCATACTTATTTCAAAAAATAGAGCAGCTGCACGTGCTGCCCTGGTGCAGAAAGGGTCTCCAGGGAAAACTCAGACAACTGGAAAAAATCATCCTCAACTTCTGTAGACAGAGATCCCTACATTAGGGGACCATCCCTGGAGCCAGCTGCCATCTGCAAGTGTTTCTTGGCTATATTGAAGGGTTAAAGATGCAACTTGTTAGAGCTGGACTGTTGGATGGAAGAAAAAAATTGTTTATCCCACCACTTGGCACTGCCCATGCTTAGCCTCTTCTCTGTCAAGCTCCTCTGCACACAGGTTTGGAGTCTACAGCAGTACAAACAGACACAAACACACATATAAAATCTATGACAGTATATCCTGATATCCTATAATATCTAACATAACAATATGATATTGGATAGTGTAGCCAATAAATTAATCTGCCTTTTTTTTTTACATACAGTTAGTAAAACTACAGCTATGCATACACAAACTCCCTTTCCCTCTAACTGAACAAGCAAGCTTTTTACAGAAACCACATCATCTGTGTTTCCTGACTGTGTTGTTTCAGATTCTGACTTGCTCACCTTTTTCCCCTCTGGGCTTCTGTCTTCTTTGGTCTTACTACTTCATTGTTTCTATTCCACACATCCCTTACAGAAGACAAACTGCAAAATCACAGGAGTGAAACTGGTGAATTTTTGAAACCACAGCTCTCAGAGAAAGATGTATTATCAGCCCATCCTCATCTTGAGTGAAGATTAACTCTGTATTAAAAACAAAAATAATTTTAAAATATTTTAAGTAATAACAAACTGAGAATAAGTCATCAAACAAAATAAGAAAAGCTCCTTATTCAAATACTGAAGAGGCATTTCTAGAGCATGATTCACCTACTCCTAAGGTAGACACTAAAATAGGTTGGATGATTCACCACCTAAGAGTGTCCATTTCTCCCCAGAAGTTCTGAAATCAGAAGACAGTTTAGATAGATACTCTTATTTGATTTTTTAAAAATCTGTATTTTAAGATTCGGGGATTAATTTCCTGATGTACTTTTGACAGGCTCACAGAGGGCTTTTTCCTCTCGTTTCTTGAGGAAATAAGGCTTTTCCTCCCACTGTCAGCCCCTCATTTGTCACAGAGGAACCAACTGGCTCATTTCAATCAAATTTAACAAGCACTTAGAGGAATCAGAGATGAGCAGGCTCCTATAGGCAGGGATCAGTGCTCCTATAGGCAGGGATCAGTGACCAGGGACAGCAGGGAGCTCTCACTGGCATCCCCATGGGAGGATCAGCAGGGAAAGACTGCCCTTATCCATGTTGTTTGGCAGTTTATGTAATATTTTGTCATAGCAGGTCAAAATACTTGATTTAGGGTCACTGAATCTGTTGGGAACATGGGAAGGACATTAGGATGATTTACGGGGAAAGGGGTGTTGGGAAGAGAGTAAAATAAACAACTGTGGAATGTGTCAATTTTATAATAAAGTATTAATTGGAATATTGGTAATAATGAGCTCTCTATATACTGTTTGAGGTCTTTAGACTGTAAGGATTTGGTTCTGTAACACTGCATGTGACTAGGACTTCCACTGCTGCCCACTGAAGTAGCTGATACAAGGACTGTCACGAGTCAAATGTGGGGCTGGTTAACTCCAACTGAGCCTGGAAGCTGGAGTTCCTAAAATGAAGGACAAGACCTACACCTGTTTTTTGGTAGCCCTTCCTCTCTAGGAGATCCTGAAATGCTCACATCCCTTAGAAGATGGGGGCCTCTGCCTCCTAAGAGAATCTCCAAAACAGATTACCAAAAATGAATCAGAAATTAATTACCTTCTCCTGTGAGGAAAGGCTGAGAGAGTTGGGGTTGTTCAGCCTGGAGAAGAGAAGGCTCCAAGGAGACCTTACGTGGCCTTCAAGTATTAGAGGGGTCATACAGGAAGGATGGAGAGAGACTATTTCCAAGGGCCTGGAGTGACAGGATAAGGGGGAATGGCTTCAAACTGACAGAGAGTAGGGTTAGATTGGATATCAGGGAGAAATTCTTCCCTGTGAGGGTGGTGAGGCCCTGGCACAGGTTGCCCAGAGGAGCTGTGGCTGCCCCATCCCTGGACTTCCAGTTCAAGGCCAGGTTGGATGGGGCTCTGAGCAACCTGGGCTAGCGGGAAGTATTCCTGCCTGTGGCAGGGAGCTGGAACTGGCTGATCTTTAAGGTCCCCTCAGACCCAAACCATTCTGTCATTTTATGACCTAAGAGCACCCGAGGAGAGAGCTGGTGACTTTCCTGAACCTGGGAATTCAGGACAAACCCCACAAGGCAAGGACACTGGTTTCCTGGCAGGGCTGGGAGGTGTGAGGAGTGAACTGCACATGCCGGTTCCTGTGCTCGGCAGGGCCTGGGGGCCTGGCATCCTGCTCCCAGCACCTGGCTCTGCAGGGCCCCCTGCGCCCACGCAGCACCCCTCCTCAGCCTCAGCAGGAATCCCAGCCAGCCCCACCACGGGAAACCACTGGGAATAGGGAAGGGGGTGCCTGGGCTGGGCGGCACCGGAACGTGGTCAGAGAGAAGCAAGAAACCACCACTGAAACCAGGCAGGGAACAGCAAACCTGGTCCAGGCAGGAGCACGGGCACGGGAGAACATCTGCAGGGATAAGAGGTTTGGAAAACAATCTCTGGGAAGAAGCGGGGGAAGTGGGTTTGTTGAGTCTACAGGAGGAGGCTGGAAATAGGGCAGGACACGATAGTGCAATTACAGCACATGAGAGGTTGTTGTGAAGAGAGGCAGCGATTACACTGCAGGAAGGACAACAATAAGATCTAATCAACTTAACTTCCAGGAAAGGAAAGAAGACAGGAGGAAAGAAAAAGTCTGGATGTTGCAAAAATGTTCTCTGAATAAGCTAGCACTGGAATAGATTATCTGGGAGGTTGTGAAACCCCCTGCACGAGAAGCTTGAGAAGTTAACCAGACATCTCTCAGTAGAGGATGGACTGCTATGCTATCCCTCAGCCTTTGGAAAGCAAACATCCATCTATCCTTTTCAAGAATAAAGTAAAAAGCACCCATGCATATCGCACAGACCATTAAATGCATAGGTGATAAAAAGTTTAGCATTTGGATAACAAAACTACTATAGTTTTACAAATCCTAATTTTACTACTACATTCAAATTCAAAATATCATTTGGATAGAAAACTTTGATCTTTCCTCTCAAAGAGTTGTTGAGCAGGTAAATGTTGCCAGGACCTTTCAGTACTATTTCTGTCATAAAAGTCACCTCATTGCACCTCCTTCCTGCAACCAACCTTTCTCCTGTTATCTCCTGCTCCCGTGTAGTGACCTGCAGAGAAGCACTGGCCTCTTCTGTGTTCTTTGGGGCACTTTTACTCCTGTTGAGATGCTTGTGGCCTGGGCCAGTCTCACAGCAAGGTCATACAGTCATCTCTTCACCATCTGACGTTACAGGGCCACAACATACCTTAGGCACTGGAAAAAACCAGATCATATGGTTCTTTTGGGATCCACTGCAGAGAACACCCCCAAGTTATAGGGTATACTATGGCATTCAGACCTTCCCAGTCCATCAGAAGTAATTAAGGCCATTAGGACATCTTAATGTAATGGAGTACATTATGGACACAGAGTTAGAAAGGGATTTTTTTGAGATGTTGAATGGGTGTCTCTCCTCTAATCAGATGCTGAGCTCAGTCTAGGCTTTCACCTCCAAATGGTCCCACAACCAGTAACTCCATCTCACAGCTGGCTAGGGCTGTGTGCTGATGGGTAGTGTGCTGGAAGTCCATGGACAATACCAGGGGCTGTTCCTCAGTCCATCTTATTGACTGGTTTATAGTGATTTGGGGAGACACTTGGCCCAGTGGTACTTGAAAACACAGGTAGCCCACACCTGTTAGGACAGAGGGGAAAAAGTCGCCTGGGAGATGGAAATTTTGGAGAGTGTGGTGGAGGTTGTACTGCCAGGCTTGACCCTCAGGACCAGCACAGGAGCAGTGATGATGCTGAACCACAGTTCACGGGTCTGATCTGATCTGTGGGGAATCGTTCAGGGGCCTCTGTGCCTTCTGGCTCCATCAGGCACATTAGCTTGGGCTCTTCATGGGCTTCCAGACCCAAACTGAAACAATCTAGGTATATTCCCACTTATAAACCCTTTGAGGATAAGATGGGCCTTCCCAGAGCCAGTTCTGGTATCGCTGAACTTCAGGGACAGCATATCCACAAACTGGATAAGGTGCCTAGACACATTAATGGTGGCTCACTTCATGAGTATTACCTACTGAGGACATCACACCTAAGTCATGTACAAGGTATTACCTACTGAGGACATCACACCATTGCAAAACAGCCTGGGGAGTACGATTTAACACTGTTTTATGATGAACAGACCAGCAGAAAGAGGTAAGCATACTGATCAAGCACTCTGGAACTGGTGACAGACAGAAGATGAGACCCCATGAATTCCAGGCTGAAAGCTCTTTACCCAAAAACCCTTAATCTGAAAAATCAGTTCATGGCTTTCAATCTCATAAATGCTGGTGGTTGGGGGAATAATCATATCTGTGGAATTTTTACCCCCCCCTATTCCAGGTGATTATGACTTTGCCTGAGCTGAAAATAAGGAGATACGTCATCTAAAAACTTGTATGAAAACGATCACACTTTGAACAGAGAGCCCAGATGGGAGAGAAACCCCGAGGTGCTGTGACTGGGGAGAGGGTTTTGATGGGAATTCTGACCCAACTCAGCATCAGCTGGTTCACAACAGAGAGAAGCCTGAGAGCTGGAGCCAGGATTCTTCTCTCACTCACCATCAGTGAAACCACCTCAGCAAGAAATCAGCCCCTGAACAGAATGTGGTCACTGGGAGGCCTGCGAGGGAGGCATTCCTTCACTCCTGCACCAGAGGTGGGATAAAGGCAGAGATATCCAGGCCACTGTTGGGAGTCTTGCAGAGAATATGAGCCACAACCCCAAACACTACAGAGAACAGCCTGAAAATGCTGCAGAACAGGGCTTGGACATGAGTACCCTACTGAGATGATGGGCCTGGGGAGATCATGTGGGTTTTTTGAGAATCACCAACAAGGAGGAGGTCCAGGGAATGGAACATCAAACATCTAGATCTCATATCCACTGAATTATGGTTGTGATAAGCTAACCTTTAAACAACTTTTTGGTCTCTGTTTCTTTATTCTCTCAGTTTTTTGGGGGGCTGCAACTCACCTGTCCCAGGAGATGAGAAAATTTCAAAAGAAGAGTCTCTCTGTGACAAAAGCACATCGAGCAGAGGACAAGGATATTGTCCCTACCTCAGCCAGTCTACAATCTGAGCCTCCAATGTAATGCAGTAAGGTTTTTTCTACGGTGGAAAACGCACTCTTTTTATAGGGTCATTCTGCTTTTATTTGCAGTATTATTCTTGTGCCTTTCTTAACTAAATGCAAAGCAAACTAAAAATATCTCACAGCATGAATCACACAAAAGGCCCTCTCTTGTGTGCTGAGGACAAAAGCCATTGTGCTTTTGCTGATACGAAACAATCCTGCTTCAGTCTGCCCTTCCAACAATGGCACCAGAGCTCCAAACAAACAATACTTCCCCAGGCCATGTGCATGGGCGTGTTCCTCTGCAAGCTCACATCCATCTTTACAATCCATCATATGAGAAAGGTTTCTTTTTCCACAGCTGAGTGGAGTGAGGGGCATGGGGAATCCTCTCTTGGTATAAAACAGGCCAGCATTGCAGAGGTGACTTCAGGAAGCTGTGCTCATTTTCCTGGTATTAAATTTGTGGGCCGTTGCAGGATCCATGTGAAGTTTAGGGCCTCCAGGAAAGCTGCCAAGGGTGGCTCAGCTGGGGTTTGGTCTTGTGTTACCATGGTCCAGTAGAGAACAGGTATTTTCAAGGCCTAGCAAGGGATCAGAAACTAAGTGAAAGTTTGGTTTAAGGAAGGGCTTGGTCCCACAGAAGATGTCTGTGACCATGGCTATGCTCTCCAGGAAGACCCTGCTGAGTTGTTATCTTGGACCTGTACCTTGCAGGTGTTTTGGAGAACCACAGGAAAAGACTAGGGACGGTTTCTTTGGGCTAAACCTGATCTCCACCATGCACAGTCGTGGAGTGAGCAGCCAGCCTGCAGCCCCACACACCTCCCTGTTATGTGAGCCAGCCTGACCTGTGTGCCTTGAGCTGAACAAGGGGCTTTGATTTCCTCCTGTGGCTAAAATCACTGAGATTTTGAAAAAAGCTGAAACTACAATAGAATGTTAGATCTTTCTTGAACACTCTCACAGAAAGCCTTAACAGTAATCCAGTGCAACTGCCTGCCCAAGCCTCACAAAAACTGAGAGGGAAAGCCAAGTTGTTCTTTAAACCTGCTGGCGTGACACTGTATTGACCTCATCAGCATACAGGAGCGTGTACAACAAACAGGAGGGCGTTTGTGTTCATGTCCTCTCACCTGGATGCAGGAAACAGCGTCTGGAACAGCCTCCCATGAGGGGGCACTGCACTATTACACATCCAGGCTTGGAGATCTCCACCTCAAGGACTCAAGCAAAGGTGCTGAACATGGAGGGAGGCACATTTCAGCTTTGTTTATCCTCCTCTGCAAAAACTAAGTTGATAAGAAATTTCTGTGTTTATCTCATTAAAAGTTACACTGTTATGTGCAATTGTATCCACCAATAAAAGCCAAAATGAAACCCCAAATGCTACATCCAGGTCACAGGGAGAATTTGGGATTTCTGTATTTTAAGTGCTTGATTTCACAGCCATTCAAGAGGATCTTAATACAAACTAGGAACTTTTGTATGCAATTTTTTAATTAACGTAATCCTTTTTTATTGGTGAACGGGACAGATGAATCTGTTTGTGTCTGACCAACAAGAGGGCTGGTCTGAGCCATCACTACTGACCTACACCCCAAGAAACACCACTTGGATGGATATTATCCTATGAGGATCTCATCCAGGAAGAGGCAGCTTCCTAGCACAGTGGTTTCCCAGTGGGCAGAGATGGGATGCCTGGATGGGGTTGGGGCAGAGGCAGTGCTGCTGTTCTGAGCACAGGGGAAAGCCGAGTGTCATCCTCCCACCTGTGCTGCTCACACTGAGGTGCTGCAGCTGCCTGCATGGGCAAAAACCTGCACACAGGCATGTGCAGTGCTTTTTGTATGCAGCTCCCTTTCTGCTGGAGCCAGAGGAATATTTAGCAAGCCCCTGGAAGGCAGCACGCTGCTTTCGTTTTTGCTCTCCACGCTCAATTTTGCAGAGGTCCTAAACCATTTCAGCAGCTCTGGACTTGAGTAAGATCTAAATAAATCACATCTGCAGTGATGTGATTTTGTCTGTGTTCCACCTTTTCCTTACAATGATTTACTTCTAGGGCTCACAGTTGACCAGAAACCCTGAAGAAATGACCACAGGGTAACTGGCCTACTTGAGCCTGAACAGAACAGAAAGGCAGAATGAAGTGTGCTGGTTGTTCTGTTAATTTGTTATCAGCATCCTTTCTACGGAGGGCTCTGAGTGTCATACACCCCCCTAAGTTAAGTTATTGCCATGAACACCCATACGTATAAGAAAAATTCAGAGGAAGACTCTGCTTAAGTTCTTGCCTTAGCAGATGGAGTGTAAGTATTGTATGAGTCCGAGTAGCCTTCTCCTGGACTTCTCGAAGAGGAAAAAGAGAAAGTGGATCATGGATCCTTTCTATTTAAGCCTTTTCTCACTCCTAAGGAAGGGGAATCAGTGAGTGAGGTGCAGGTAAAGTCAAGCAGCAAGTCTGTCAGAGACTCAAATCCAGCAATTACCTGCATGTGGATGTGAAAGGGAGAGGTGTGTATGGAGTGGGCTGGGAAACAATTTACTGCACCGAGACATAGCGCTAGGGCTCTGCTTCAGGTTTGCACAAGGATTTAGCTACATCTTATTCAAGCAATCATCTTCTGCACAGCTCCCTGTCCCTCTGCAGCCACTGCGCAGGAAGGACGGCTGGACACGACACTGGCAAATTTGTCTGTTTGCTCATCTCTACCAACTTCCTCCATCCCAAGAGGCCAAATTCACAGGCCATCCACCCCGCCAGTCTGCAGGGAGAACCTGGGTCTTAAATGACTGTAGGATCAGGAGTATTGCAGGAGTAAAGAGAAGAAATGACAGCTTTAAAGAATCGAGGCTGTGAATTACAGCCTGAGCTCTGGATGGAGCCCCATGAGAGAAGGAGCACAGGGGAGCCAAGCTGTTAACAAATTAGTCTCCTGTTCAGGGGATGCAATATTCAAGACAGGGATCTGAAGAACTGGATCCCAGACAGCTGGAGACACCACAGCAGCCTCACTGCTTGGACCAGACTGCAATATCCTCAGGAAGCTGCTGCTCCCCAGCGCTGCAGCCCACAAAGCTCTCAGCTGTTCTCAGAGACCTTTGAAGGCCATGTGTATGTGAGATCACAGAGGGATTTGGGGAAAAAAAAAGCTTTGTTGCAGTGCTCAGAGTCACAAAACACAGAAATTGAAAGAGCTACAGGAAACCAAGAGCTGCCTCCTAAAGCTTCCCTGGGAGCTGCAACAGAGGATTTCAGTCTGTGAGAGGCAGCTGCCAGGAACAAGCAACTGGGGTATCCTTTGCATGGATCAACTCACAGGGGAAAAAGGATAAGCCCAAAGATTTCCTTAACATTGTAACTGAGCTTGGAATTGCCTACGTGGATGGCTGTACAAGAACAGCTGCCTGGAAATGTTTGCATAACCACTTTGCATTAAGGTTTTTCAAAATTTGTTTGTGGTGTTTCTGGATAGTAAGATCAATGTTGTGATTCTGGATTACCAAGAATTAAAACTTTTGATGATGAAGTAGAGGCAAAGCCCTTTAAAAGCTTTCCTACCTTTCTCCTTGTCTGATTACTCATTCCCCCAGTACAAATGGGGGAATAAGTACATCTTAATAGTATGAAGCACTGGGCTTTTTAACCTGTATTTATTTTTTGGATCCTTGTTTACAGATATTACTTTGTATTTCCTAGGTCTCCTGATGTTTGTGGACAATAGGCCAGAAATCACTACAATAATTTTAGTCAGTAAAAGACACCTATGCTGACATTCAATGTAAAGTACCATAAAATGTCCTTATTTATGTTCTTGGTCATAAACCATCTTTTCCCTGCACTAGTTCAAGCTTTGTGTTTTGGGAAAAAAAACCCTTTATCTCAAGCTCATGTTATTTACCTGCAGGGACACACACTTCAATACAGATCTCTCTATATTAATCAGGTGGGAATGGGGCTTAAGAAGCCATATATTCAATAGGAAGGAAGGAAGGAAGGTGGTGTTATACGACATTAGTTATATCAAATGTAATTTCTGCAAATTTGGCTAAGGAAAGTCTTCCTAAAAATGTAAAAGCTTACTCCTATTTCAGTGAAAATTCAATTGCTGAGTTGCCAAATACTATTGGTGACCAGGAAACACTATGCAGGTATCCATTTGTACAAAGAGTCCTTAATCTTTTTTGTATGAAAAAAAACCAACGGATGAAGTTGAATAAGGATTATAAAGATATATAATTTTAGTGGATTATTTTGTTCCTGGTTTTATCCTGTCGGAGCAAACATAGTGTTGTATCTAGGTCACTTGTTGGCTGCAGGCTATTTGGGATTCCCAGGAGAGAAGGCACTCGAGAACCCTTTTCAGTCTGCGCCTGCTTCTCTTGGGATGTACTTGCTCTTTGACAATATGGGCTTTGTCTCAGAGCTACTATTATTAACTCAGATTATGAGGGCTTATAACCAGTTTCACATAGGAAAGCATCTCTGGTCATACCACCTGAAGGACTTTCCCAGCTCTACATTTTCCTAAGCCTTTCTGTCACAGCCACCTGGACATATCCTTGAACAAATTCAGGGAAGATTCCAGAAATCAGTACTTGCCCATGTGAAGTCCACAGTTTCTTGGACACCTGGGATAAGTGAGGGCTCTGCCAGAATACAGCAGGAGTTCACCCTTAAAACTGCACCTACAGCTGGCACAGAAGCAGATTCCCAGACTAAGTCCAGAACGAGCTCACTTCCACAAATGAGGAATTTCCTGTAAGTAAAGAAACAAAAGCTAAAAATACTGCTCCTCCCCAGCTGGCGTCATGTGGGGAAATCAGAGTATGAGATACACCTTCATCTGAACCAGGGAAGCTGTATCTCCCAGAGGTGGTTTGCACACTCCAACAGCGTAATATTCCAGCGTATCCTTTCTGCCCTACCACACTGAATCCAAAGCAATGGCTGTAAGAAGAGAACCTCTGCCAATCATAAGGCTGTATTCAAGATAAAACCAAAAAAAACCACCACGAGTAAACTGTGGAAATTTAACATTTTTTCCTCTTTTAGTTGAGCAGCTGCTGTCGCTTGAGGAGGTGCTGGCACTGGCACCGGCACCTAAAAATGCAACAAGTGCACTGCGGTACTAAAGCTGAGCTGAGGCCTGGGGGAGTCTGCGCTTCCCCGTGTGCTGCAGTGAAAATGCAGTGCTGGGTGCTGGGACTCTGCTCTCTCCTGAGGGAGAGCTGTAAACAAGGGGCAGGAAAGGAGACGAAGGGGCCGTCACTGCTGGATGTTCCCAGCAAGCCTTGGAGGAAATGAAGGAAACAGCCGGACCTGACTCACTGGGGATGGGTGTTTTACTTGCTGCTTGTGTAAACTTACTCCAGCTCAGCTTCCAGTCCACTGTTCTGTTACTTTCCATGATTAAAAAGGTTCTTCTTGTCATGCACACAGGTTTGCATCTGCTTGGACTAAGGTATAGCTGCTAAACATGCCTAGGAGAGGGAATTGGTTTTCCAAGGAGGACTCAAGCAGATGATTTTAGTTAATTTTAAGACCACTAGACAACTCCCTTCCTCTGCACTACTTCTGGCATGTCAGCAGCTTAACCAAGAGTTCCTGCCAGGTTCTGTCCTGCTGTCTGCCTGGCTTTTTACATGCACAACTGTGTGCCTTGCATGTAGGAGAATGAAACCCAGAACAATGTCTGCCGTGCAGCAGCGAGGACGTGACAGCACCGGGCTTCAGCAGGACAGGATGTTTACGAGGAGGATGTCTGAGTGGGAGGGCAGTGTCCAAGCTGCCTCTCAGCCTGCTGATAGCACAAGGCACTGGAGGAAGCAGGAGCACATCAGGGTACAGGGCCCTGCTCCTGTTACTGCTGGGCCTCTTTGCAGCAGGAGGCTTTCCTTGCAGGGAAGGGGACATCCCAGGTACTCGGCTGGTGCAGCCCAGAGTTTGGTGGGCTGAGATAGGGCACAGTGCAGCCCAATCCACGTGGGACACCTCTGTCCCACCTCCCACTAATGCTGGCTCTCACCTTGCCAGGGGAGGACCCCCAGGGATCCCCTGGCCAAAAAATATTGACTCACTGTAGCTCACCTTCTTAAAGGGAGGATAGTCCCAGCATGGAACAGGACCTCTCCTGCTTACCCTGCGCAGGGTTCCAGATGTTCTAAACGTAAGAAAACCATTTCTTTTACCATGAGGATTGTTAAACTGGGCCAGATTGCCCAGAGAGACTGTGGAGTCTCAAGATATTAAAACCCTAGCTGGACACAGTGCTGGGCAGCTCCAGCTGACTCTGTTCTGAGCCGGGGGTGGGCTAGATGGTCTTCAGAAGTGCCATCCATCCTCAGGGATTCTGGGGCCCACCTGTTCTTCACTGTCACTGGCAGAAGCACCTCAATGGCACTGCAGTAATTTTGCACAGGCCCACACAGAATTTAGGAGGCCAATTCCCACCAAGTTAGGGAATGAGAGCTTGGCCCACAGAAGGATACAGGTAGTGATACTGAGAGCTCCACATTTTAACTTCAGGCACTTTTCCACCCAAGGTAAGGCATGAAGAGAAGTCAGGCACTCAAACTCTCTCTGCAACAGCCAGGGAAAGCAAGATATCTCAGGATATGATTCACAAAAGCAAACAGAAAACTGCCTCTGCAGATGCTGGAGGTGCCAAGGACAGGGGTAAAGCCCTTCTTAGACAATGAGCTGCCCTTTTCTGAATGACAGAGGTGCCGTTTTCCAGTCAAGATGAGGAATTCCAGCCCACTGCCAGCTGCTAGCAACTTCTATAAAATGCAGTAGGAAGAAGCATCACCTATTTATGTAATGTCCCAGAGGTCTGAGCACCAACCCAAGAGAGACATGATCCAGAGTTGATTTCCCAGTATTTTGTGACCTTTGGGAATTTGAAGCATCCCTTTCCTCGCTGCTGGCTGTAAACACAGTGATGTGGAATAGGCATTTCAACGGCACAAGCTGATCCACTCTGCTGGGAAAAGTCATCCACGCAAACAAAGGACTTATGGAATCAGATGGAAGCAGCAAGCTTGAGTATCATGTCCCTGCTTGGGCCAAGCTCCCTCTTCTCTTTTGCTGAACTCGTCAGAGCACATCCTGGAGGACACACACCTGTGCAAGCCGCAGGAAATGATCAGGGGAAAAAAAAAGAGAGACTTAGCAAAGAGATGACTGGGTATCAATTTGAGGAGACAGAAAATATAGGTAAAGCCATCCGCAGTCACCCGTTGAGCATAATTCTTTGCACATCTTGCATTCTTGGTCAGCAAAGATCTATGCTGAGGGAAGGTGCATCCTCACATAAATCCTGTACCCCTTTAAGGAAATCCAGGCATCTAAACTGCAATTAGTATAACTGAGGCAGTGAAGAACAAAGCAACCTACTCTGTTTATTTTGCCATGGAATGAAAACTCCCAGCAACCCCAAAACTTCTGAACTCGCCCTTTTTTTTCATGATCACAATAACCAGCTGTGTTAGGGCTTCCCTTTTTCCTGCTACTCCTAGACATCCCAAACACATACTGTCTTGTATCTAGTTGTCCTCTCCTCTTCTTCTTTCCCTTTATTTGTGCCTTTTCTCTGCCAGGCTCTGTTCCACTCTCCCATGTGGGGGAAATCTCCCCACAGGCTGTGAGACCCTGTCACTACAGTCAAACTGGCAGACAGGGACAGAATTACCTTTACTGGGAACTCGTGTGCTGTCTCCTTTCAGTCCACAGCTGAGCACAGCCAAAAAAAGCTTTGATGCAGGCAGGGCTGCTCAGGATATTTACCAGTATATCTAGGAGAGAATACCCAAGAATTTGACTGTAGATTCAGCTTTTTAATGCAGCCTACAGAGTTTTTTCTACCCACGTTCCGCTCAGTTTCTTCTAAATTCAGATGTTTCATTCATTTACATTTATTTGACGATCTCAGATGTAATCCTAGGATCCTGTAATCCTGTAAAGTCTGGGACAACCTGGCGCTTTTCCTTAAAACCCCAGCTGCCTGCTGGGAGGAAACACAAGGGCTTCACGCATGTAAAGTTAGGGAGAGGGAAAACAAGAGACTTGGCTAATCAATTAAAAAATAAAAAGCCCCTCTGTTTCTTGAGCCAGGATCAGGTGGGTCAGGTGCACCCTGGAGGCAAAGCAACCAAGTGCTACAAGTTTTCTCCCCTTGCCCAAACTCAGGGGGAGGATGCAGTTATTACAGAATCACAGAATATTCTGAGTTGGAAGGAACATCGAGTCCAGCCTGAGAGCATTGTCCAAACGCTCCTTGAGCTCTGGTAGCCTTGGTGCTGTGCCCACTGCCCTGGGGAGCCCGTTCAATGCCCAACCCCCCTGTGGGGAAAGAACTTTTTCCGAATATCCAACCTAACCCTCCCTGACACAGCTCCAGCCGTTCCCTCGGGTCCTGTCCCTGCTCACAGAGCAGAGATCAGTGCCTGCCCCTCCGCGGCCCCTCGTGAGGAAGCTGCAGATGCTGTGAGGTCTGTCCTCAGGGACAGTGCTCTCTCCTCCGGGCTGAACGCACCAAGTGCCCTCAGCCGCCCGGACGGCTTCCCCTCCAGGCCCTTCACCCACATTCATATTATTCAACT
>VZRE01003708.1:217863-311351 GCA_013396775.1 Cephalopterus ornatus | reverse complement strand
CTGCGCCCGCCGCCGGCAGCGGGGAGGGCCCGGAGCGCAGGCCCGCTCCCAGGCTCGGCTGCCAAGCAGCCCGAGCCTCTTCCCGCAGAAATGGTGGTGCCTCCCACGCAGGAGCGAGATCCCACGGTGTGCTCGCTCGGGTTTTCCAGCTCCCGCCGAGAGCCGCGGCCCGGGAGCCGCGGGGGTGAACTCTGCACACCTCGTTGTTTTTCCTCCTCGCCTCGTGACTTTCATGGCCTGTCACGGAGGGAAGGCAGAGGAACGCAAGGCGAGATGAGATCCCTGCCCGCCGCTCGCTTCCTGCCTCCTTCCCGCAGTCCCGGCCACCGCCGCAGCTCCGATGGCAACCCCAGCGCCCCAAACAACCTGCTGGGGGGGATTTCGGGCTCCCACGGCTCTCTCCTGACCCGTCCTACTTCCAACACCCATGTTTGTCCTTGCGCTTGATGCTTCGTGTATTCCCAGATGTTGGCCAAAACCTGGATCAAACCTGGTAGGGATTACAGGGTCA
This sequence comes from Cephalopterus ornatus, assembly GCA_013396775.1. Taxonomy (NCBI): domain Eukaryota; kingdom Metazoa; phylum Chordata; class Aves; order Passeriformes; family Cotingidae; genus Cephalopterus; species Cephalopterus ornatus. The sequence goes on along the minus strand of VZRE01003708.1, from coordinate 310,840 downwards.
GAGGAGGAGATCTGAGCTCAACTCATCGGTGTTGACTTGTTGCAGACTGGATTTGGATGCTCTTGGCCTGTTCCTCTTGGACCAAGCCACATCTGTAACGTGTTGTTGGAAGTTTTGTGACCTGATTCTTTGGTGTTCTGGAGTTTCTCATAACCTAAATGACTTGGAGATGGCTTGGATAAGGGCAGAGTCCTTTTAAAGGGTTGCACAGGGGGGAGGTGGCTTGGTTTGGAGGAATAATGTATGGGTGACCCAGATTTCAGAACTGTGCCTGAATTGGGTGAGCGGGAGGTATCTGTAAATCAGAGCTGAAGTTGTACCAAATCTGAATTCTTCCTAATTCTTTGTTAATGTTGGGAGCAGCTCCTGTCCTGCCTGTACAGCAGCCCAGCGGTCTGGGTAGATCTCAGTGGGGTTATATGGTCTAGTCACTGGGCCTGAGGTCAGTGCTCCTGCTGTCTGAAATAGTGGGACACAAATACTTCCTTTGGGAACCTCTTGTGCATCCTGATAGATTTTGCCGGTAAGAGTCTGTTCCCTAGGCCTTTTTTTTTTTATTTATTTCATCTTGCTGACTTTAGAGGGATGTTCTTGCTCTTGTTCTGTTGAGTCTTATCCTTTCTTACAGTTCACTTGTTTCAAGTGCTTTCTAGCAGGAAAAAGCCAAATTATGTTATAGTTTTTGATTTTTTTTCCTAACTTTTTTTTTTCTTTTTAATGTAATCTACTTTGGAGTCTGGTTTAAAGTGGGCTTTTTTATTTAATTAGTTTGTATTCATGTAAATTACGTTCAGTCTCAGTGGTTATTCCAGGCAAAATTTAAGAAACAGCCCGCAAGGGATTTCAAATTCATAATTGGAATCACATTTTTTTCCAAGGATGTTTGATTCTAAGAGTTACTGTGCTTTCTGTCATCTGGTATCTTTCCAGCTTGATTTTGTTTACTTAGTTACTGTTTAGCTAAATTATCCATAGCTAGTTTATTTCCGTAGTCATGCCTGGGAAGTTTTGCAATTCCTTTGCAGCTCCTCACTGAACTCCTGCCGAATCTTTTAATGAAGTGCTGAGAAGCGACTTCAGTGCAAATGTAGTTGTGCTCTATTGTTTTGGCACTTGGGCTGTACAGAGGGGAATTATTTCCCTCCTTCATGAGGTGATCCCACAGTTGATGTTCGTATCATCAGCCATTTGGGGGCAGATGCCTTAACCTGACCCCTAGCAGGTATTTACATTCCCAGCTGGTTATCACTGCATCGAATCCAGAATTCTACTAGAAAAGTAGCCAGTCTTGATTTCAAGATATCAAGTGATAGACTGCACTGGTTCCCCAGGTAAATTATTCCAATGGCTGATTACCCTCACTAATTTCTTATCTCAATCTGTTCTGGCCACAAAGTCTTGCTACAAGTTTTTGTGTCAGATTTCAGAGCCTGCTGCTGCCAGGATGACACGTTCCAGCAGAAAGATGGCTGGTTAGCTGTGTTCAGCTCTTCCTTTTGGGAAGAGGCAGTCATGGAGCTAGAGTCAGGGTGGTCAGTGGCTGAGTTTGTGGACAGGACGTCCAGAGAAATGTGATTGAATAACTCGTGTGGCTTGGAGTTTGCCTTCATGTGATGAGTAATCCAGCATAACAACAGGTTGACTGTTGAAGGAATGATCCAGTTCTCACCCAGTCCTGACAGCAAGCTCCTGCTGCTTCTCTTGGATCAGATCTGGTGACCAAGAGGCCTCAAATCAGTCCAATCACTGCTCCAACTGAAAATTAACCCCCTTCCAAAATAAAAAATATGACTTTTGGATCTGGAAGTGGGATCAGGTGGTCTTGTGGCCAGACAGTACTAGGATTGCTGCAGAAGCGTAGCATGAGAAACATGGAAAGGGACCACCTCTTTCAGCAGCAGCCCCCCTGCCTGTGCTGGATTAGATGCCATAGGGAAGCACATGTTTAGTTGCTACGTTTTTGTGCTCAGATAAACAGGTTGTGGTTGCACAAATCCTTTCAGCTGGCACTGCTGTTGAAAGAAGCCGTCATGACTACCTGCTGCCATCCATGCTGGTTCCCTGCTCCAGTTTGTTGTGAGACCACACATACACCTGTGCCACCAGGAGAGTCAGGGCAGTGTGGGGGTGGGAATGAGAAGGGCAAAGGATGGAACTCCTTTTAGCAAGCTGAAGAGTGCGTGAAACTCAGATACAGGAATTGTCACAAGCACACCTTACCTTAAATCTTGATGGAAGCTAATGTGTTTTTTCACCTCCCCTTTGCAGAAGATGTATGAGAGCAGCTGCCCTGATTTACTCAGTAGTGAAGGTTAGCTCTGTTGCATGACTTGGGAGAACTGGGTTTAGCCAGCACTGGATTTAGGTCAGCTGCATTTACGTCTTCGATCAAGAATCGTGTGTTGCAGTTTGACTTTGTGTGTGGGAAAGAGTGTTTAATGTAGGAAGAAGGTCTGTGCCTTGTCTGTGGCACACTGGTACCTATGAAGGGTTCATCAGTGCAGAAAAGTTTCAAACCAACGTATTCATGCGTTCTAGATATGAGGCTCTTGGTGGTGTTCAGTGCTGAGCAAGGTGGGGTGCCCTTTTGGGAAAGCTTCTTTAATCTTGTCTCTTCCATTAACAAGTGACTCCAACTTTCTTGCTCTCATAGTGGGATTAGTTTGCTGAGACAAAATCCACTCGCCGTCTCTTCTTTTGAACACCATTCCTTCAAGTGCCATGCAGAGCACTGCAGGGGATGAGGAACTGAGCCTGTGGTGGAGGCTTGTTTTGAGCTCATGGTTTGGGGCTTGGAATAAAAGCGAGATGAAGACAAAGAAGAAATTCTCATGACTTTAGTACAAGTTCAGGGCAAGGTCAAGGGGAGGACTATTGGTTTTGATAGTGGGAAAAGTTTAGAAGGGGGAAGGAAGGTGATTACCATGACGTGTACAAATGTACATAGATAAACAGACATACATATGTAAATGTATACAAAGTAGAGGGTGTTCTGATGCTCGGAGAGGTTGAGGAGGAGTGGCTGTAGAAACTGTAATTGGATAGTACACAAGGAGTGAACTGAGGTGGGAGAAAGCACATGAACCTTCTGCTCAGAAAATACTGCATTAAGGCAGAGCTGGCCATAAATTAGCTTCCTGAAAACATACCCTATTTGCATTGTCACACAGAAGTGTGTGACATTTAAACGTCAAACCACCTCTTTGTAAGCTCAAATTGAACATCCAGCTGCAGGCAGGGGCCTCAGTGTGTGAGGTCTGTTGCCCGTGCCCTCGCTGGTGCTCAGAGTACATGTAGTTCCTGCCACTGATCATACACAAAAATTCCTAAATCTTTACCTGGGTCAGACTGAGGTGGTGCTCGGTGGGATCCACAAGCTTGGTGGCCCCCTGCATGTGCCACCCATGGGCAGAGCAGAGTTGGACACTGGTGAGCAGACACAGCCTTGCACAGGGTGTGACTGGAGGAGAGGTGGGGAACAACTCCTGCTTCGACAAATCCAGCAGCAGAGTTTGTAAATCCAAAATACACCCCTCTGCAGGGGAGGGGATTAGGATCCTGCTCGTATTAGAGCACTATTTGTTCATATTGTAGGAGCCCAGGGATAATCAGGGGACACTTGGGATACAAGCAGACCTGTAACCAGTTGGACGTGGTCCTTGTTCACAGCTGCCACGGCGTGGCTGCCATGGCTACACTTTCACAGTCACTTAATAATAGAAATAGATGCCCAGAGAAGTGTTAAACTAACACATATGCCACTAGTGGGAGGAGAAGATGCTTTGCTCACAGTCTTGCTGGGCAGCTACAAAAAATAAGGATGTGTAAGCTGTATGGTATGTGTGCTTTACACTCACAAAATTTTGTGGGTGTAATGATCAAAAGTGCCTACATATAGACTTTGAATAGAATAAATCTTAACTGGGCCCTTACATCTTCACCACAGATTCCTGTCCTGTGAGGAGGAACTGGTGGAGACTTGGTAAAGTACATGGGTAAGATTTGCTGGTATTGCCCATTTTACAGGAGAAAGAAGGATGCCGTAGGCAAACCAGTGCCTAGCAAAGCTCTGGTGCTCTAGCTGGGTCTGGACTCCAGGCAAAATCCTTTTGGCATGGACTAAGCCTGAGTTTAGGTGCAGAAATTCGGTTGTAGGTATTCCATAGTGCAGGCATCCAAGGATAACTCCAGACCTATGAATTGTAATCTGGCCGCAACATTTGAGTTCATCTCCTTTCTGAGGTACTCTGAGATCACTGTCTGGTTTTACGGGTGAGCCAGGCTGATAGTGAAGTTGAGAAGGTGCTGTGTGTATCTGTTTTCCCGCTGTTGCTGGATTTATAGGAGAAGGGATGTTCTGAGTATGCTGTCAGCTCTGCAGAACACTGAGGGTTTGGCATTGCAGATGGCTCAAATAAGTCTTCTAGATGTTTGTTGCTTCTCTGCATCCCTCTTTTTCTGTGACTCACCTTGCACATGGAGATATTTCAGGCTGGAGTCTGGGTACAATATAGCTGATAGATCTTGTGGGTGTTTTTAGAATGATGCATTTCTCTACCCCTCCCCATAGAATATCCTGAGTTGAAGAGACCCACAAGGATCATCAAAGTCCAGCTCCTGGGAAAGGTGTTTTCTCCTGGAAAGCCATTTTCCAGGTACACGCAAGCAGAAGCTCAGGATGGGCAGTGGGGATAGCACTGAGACTGCTGCAGTGCAACACACAACCCTGTCAAGACTTCGTTCTATGACAAACCCTGAGGCAGAGAAAGGATGCTGTGGGGAAAGACAGGCAAAGGGAAGTGGGACTGTCCCTATTTTTATAGCAAATTATGGGTTGTGGTGTGTTTTCTTAAATGTGCAAGTGGCTGGGGAAGATGGGTTTACCTCTCAAGTCATCCAGTAATTTCTTAGTAACAACTGGTGCTGTGTGGAAGTATGGGAAATACATTATTGCACTGCTGCTCTCTTCCTCATCCCTGGGCACAGCTGGGAAGAGGGGATGTGCTGTCAGTGCACGTGGGGGAGACTGAAAGGGAAGCTGTAAGGTGTTCCTGGAGGCACAGGGTGAACACTGCCCGTTTCGGTGCCATCTGGGAAGTCACTCTTCCTCTGACATTGCTCCTACAGTTCACCTTCCTGCCCCTGCACAACGAGCAAACCAAGCTGTTTCATTTTGGAGAGGTGCAGAGAGAGGAAGATGAGCAATTTGGACCTATGCTGGAGCAATGAAATGTGCCTTATCCTGGAAGAGCAAGGCCAGGCATGCAAGTTATGTCATTGTAGTGTGTGCTCTGACCAGTCACAAGGGAGGGTCGGGGCCTTAAAAGGTAGCTAAAAATGGTGTCTGCATGTATAGAAATGTCACAACAGCTGAGTTGCCCAGTGGGTGTTACCAGATATACCGCAGACATTTTTCTTTCATTCCATACCAGCATCATTTTTACCTATTCAGCTGCTGAGTGTGTATCAACAGTGATATCAAAGGCTTGAAAACAGAGTATAAAAGGGGGAAAATGCGTCGACTCTGATAGTCATAGCAAAATGACTTTAAAAGAGAGCAGAACAAGAAAAGGTGAGATGTGCTACATTGTGTGCGGGATAAAACCTGGCATGGCCAAAACTCTCAAGAAGAAAATCTGCCCTGAGGTGTATTATGTTTTACTAGAAAGTTGCCTTTGAAAAATTAGTTTGAAAGATGGCATTGTGTGAAGTTTGGTTGTGACCACTGGAAAGAGTGAACAAAGTGCATTAAAAGGGGAAAAAAAGTACTAACAGATGTGGGAGACAAATACAGAATTGTTGAGGTAAATGTGCAAAAATGTGGTTTTGAACAGCAGATACAGTTTTGTGCTTAGAGGAAGCAAGAAATGTCCGATGCTGTATGTCCTAAAGTCATAAAATTGATGGAATTGGAGAAAGGTTCTCCCCTGAATGTGGACACAGAAATAGACAGCTGTGAATGTCTGATGTGTGTGAGTTTATGGGGGTGGGGGCTTTCTTTGACTGGGCAGTGAGACCCCTACGCTACAGCAAGTGTGATACTAGAGTAATACTGACCCAGAATGAGCCAAAAAACTAATTACTGTGTGAAAAAGGTGTCTATTGTTTGTAGTAAACAACTTTACAGCACGAAAGAAATATCCTAGTACCTGTCTTGTTATCTTGAAGAGCCTGCAGGCAAAAGACACAGAAGGAAGGAACAGAGCGTGTAGTCGATATATTTTTGTTGGTGAAGGATTGCTTAAATAAGACTTTGCTTATGGCTGCAATCAGATACAGAGTTTATTATACATCTGCAATACAGGGCTTTGCATATTCAGTACACTGAGCAGCCACTCCCTGACTAATCCTCAGAGTATGGCTGTGAGGTAGGAGGGGTTAGAATTACCTCAGCTGCACAGATGACCCTCAGACGGGCAGAAACTGCTGGAAACTGCCAAATTAGGAACTCGTGATTCTGCTAGATAAGGTCTGGGGATGAAGGCGCAGTTCTTGGTTGCCTTAAGAAACCCCAGAAAACAGTTACAGTCTAAACCTTCTGTAGATCCTTCTTTTAATAAGTGACTGCAGCGGGGAATTGAAGGAAGGAGAGCTCCTAATATCCTAATGTATGTGTTCCCCTTTCAGCCTGGATTATAACAGTTACCTTCGTGGATCCACGGCTTGAAATTTTTAGTGACTGCACTGATGTTTAACTGTTCATAAGCTGTAGCTGTTGGTAGAGGCAAGACTTGAAACAGCAGGATGCATCCTTGTCACCTCCTGTGAGGGTTAGTGCTGATAGAGCAGGAATAGCCAAAAGTTCAGTGCCCGCGTGTGCACCAAAAGCAGCAATGCTGTATGTCCTGCTGTGGGCAGAGCTGTAATTTCACCTTCCCTGGCACACCTGGAAGAGGAGAGGTGCTGGGTTCAGTAATAGGCAGGTAATATTTGTGCTGAAAGTTGGGTTCCTCAAGTGTATCAGTGGCAGAGGGAAGACTTCAGGCCTGTTTTCCAGACAGGAAGGTATTCAGGAGGAGGACTCGAGAAAGGAGAGCTCTGACCCTTCTTTCTTGGGCATGGTCCACTGACACTCCCAACCTTTCCCCCTTCAGGCCCCTCTGGTGCTCTGATCCTTCTCAAACTACAGTGGTCACACCACATTGTGCTCTTTGCTGTTACATCCAGTGATTTTTTTCAATCACTTTGCCCGCTGTGCCAAGTCTGATAAACTTTTTTAGGGGAGTTTGGGCAGTGTCAAGAAGGTACAACTGAGAGCCGCCTGTGAGGCTGAACTGGAGGAACTCTGCTGCATCTCGTTGACCTTGGGAGAGATCGGATGTTTATGTGTTTATTTATGCCCCGCTGATCAAAGCGTGTCGCAGGTAATGGGGAACAGAATGAGCTGAGTCTTGGATTTCATTTACCTGGTGCCTGTAGCTTCCCAGGGGAAGTCTCTCATGGATGCTAAGGTATGCAGCAGTCCAATTAGAATATAGGATGCATGCTTGCGTGGGCTGGTGGACGCGAGGACACCGAGGACTTTGCATTCCTCAGCTGGAGCTGTTTGTGGCCGTGCCATAAAAGAGGTAAAGGAAATTGTATCGGGTCAGTTTTCCACTATTAGTCACGGTGACTGTTAGGAGTTAAGTTGCCTCATGTTCTAATTTCTCACTGAAGTCATGAGGTGAATTTGAGGCCCACAAACCTTATTTTACTCTCTGCATCACCATCTGATAGGGTTGGACCTGGGAGGGGAAAGAGAGGTGGTTTTACTGCCACGGGGTTGAGGAAAAGGAAGCCGTAGGCCAGTCAAGGAGAGTCAGAGTCGATGTCTTCAAACACTCCCAAAGGGCATTACCAGGATTGTAATTGCTCAGCTAATATCTGAAGAGCCATGGAGCCATCAAGGAGTACTATTTTAGGAAATCTTGAAGGGTGGTGGTGGGAAGCAGACTTTGCCCGCTCATTCATATGCAGATCAATGAAAATGGAGGGAGGAAGGAATAAAATATCTCTAATTGTTCCTTGTGCATTGAAACTCCTTTAATTATTAGAATGGGAAAAAATTTGTAATTAGTACATCAGAGAAATGCTAGTGATGTTTCTAAGCTGGTATAAAATCAATGCTTTAAATTAATCTAGACTTGGAGGTGTATTGCACATGAAAAGTATGTGGGCAAAATTTTTGCCCATTGACAAATAAGGGGAAATACTGCTGAAATAGAGAATATCAGTATTGTTGATCTGTGTGCAATTTCTAAATTCTTTATAAGATTGTACCTGTAGGGCTCTACTTTTTTTTTTTTTAAATTTATAATATGTTGTGTTAATTACAGTATTAGGAACTAAAGCTAAATCTTAACTACAACATCTATGAGCTGTAATTACTTCTATAAACTTTGAAATAAGGTAGTGGTAATTGGTGAAGCTAGTTATAAAAAGCATTTCATAAGACTGATGTATATCAGTTACACCATTTAAACCCCTGATTTATACATCTTTTCATGGCTCATTCTGAAAGACAGGGTCACAAGGATGTCTTCCCCTCCCCTTCCATTTGGAGTGTTTCCATGTTAGACTTTGCAGAGGGTTTCAGGAGGTTTCCAGGGCTTTCCCTAGGATCTCCTTCATGTTGCTACTTGTTTTCAGAGTTGTTCAGAGGGGCTGTCTCCTAATTCATCTCTCTGCCGTGGAACATCCTCTGAGACCCAGTCCTTTGCTGAAGAGAGAAGGCTGTCTTTGGGTTCGTGGGAAATGGTAGAGTCAGTGGCGATAATGAGACAAGGAAACATTAAACCATAAAAATAATGGCTTTGGAAATATTTGTAAATCTGATTCGAATATCCTGCTTCCCCTAGTGCCCGCTTCTCACCTGGAAAGGGAACAGACGTGTCTCTAGCAGAGGGACAGGAGCGTAGAATTTCCCTGCTGTGCCGCTCCTGTTCTGTGTGGGCTGCTGAGGGAGCCCCTGCTCCTGCAATTTGAGGTGCTTGGCAGTCACATGTGGAGAGACACCCACGCTGGAGTGTCAGGGACTTACTTGCAGATCCTGGGTGTGGTTTCACCATAACTTAGGTCCAAGTCCAGGTTTCTGCTTCCCTGCTCACCGCCCCGTCACCCAGCCCCCAGTTCTTGTCCGCCCCTTGCAGTTGTTGCCGCAGGTTGTACATCTGCTCCAGGGTCACCAGCACAGCAAGGACATGGAGCTGTTGGAGCGAGTCCAGAGGAGGCACCAAGATGATCAGAGGGATGGAGCGGCTCTGCTATGAGGAAAAGCTGAGAGAGTTGGAATTATTCCGCTGGAAAACAAAAGGCTTTGGGGTGACCTAAGTGTGCCCTTCAAGTACCTGAAGGGGCTACAAGAGAGATGGAAAGAGACCACTTGCAAAGTCCTGGAGTGACAGGACAAGGGGGAATGGCTTCAAACTGACAGAGAGTAGGGTTAGATTGGATCTTAGGAAGAAATTCTTCCCTGTGAGGGTGGTGAGGCCCTGGCACAGGTTGCCCAGAGAAGCTGTGGCTGCCCCATCCCTGGAAGTGTCCAAGGCCAGGCTGGATGGGGCTCTGAGCAACCTGGGATAGTGGAAGGTGTCCCTGCCCATGGCAGGGGGTTGGAACAAGGTGATCTTTAAGGTCCCTTCTGACCCAGGGTGTTCTATGATTCTGTATGCAGCTACTGCAGGGAGCTGTCATATTTACCTTTATTTAATTTTTTCTCCTGTGTCACACTTTTATGGCTGCTCACGTCACTCTGCTCCTGGATTGTTTTTTTGCCTAGACAACTCCCTGGGATGGCTCACATGTGCACTGGCACGAGGGAGATGATGGCAGCAACCTGGATGCATAGTAAGTTAGTCTGTTCTGGACTTCAGGGTGCCACATCAAGACTTAATCAAAATTCCGAGTGGTGTTGGATAATTTCTACAGTCAGCAGCAGAAGTAGGTGAAGGAGCTCTATTTTTTTTTTTTTTTAAAGGAGTGGAGCATAAACAAATGAACTTTGCAGAATACCTGCAAATACCTAAATTGAGCCTGCCAAATTTGATTATTCATCTTTGTTAACCCAGTTATGTCACAGTATATTTTGCTGCTAGTTTTTTAGTTTCTGGTAGCTCATGCAACTCACTGCATCAGGCCTAAATACTGTGCACTGTCATCAGTTCCAACTGCTGAGAACCAGGGATAAGGCAGAGAGGGAAGGGGGGACTTGCCCTTCCTCTCCTTAGTCACAAATTCAGGCTTAACATTAAAAAATTAAGATAAACCCAGACAGCAAGATCTAATTTTTGAATCATATTTAGTTTTTCAAGCCTGTTCCTCACCTGTTAAAGGCCATACATCCGTTTTTCTTAATGGTAAGCCGAGATTCTCACATAACCATATGATTCTAGGGAGAGGGACTAAATGAGAAATGAAAAATATTGGGATGTGCACAATAAATTTATGCCAGTTGGCCATGCAAGTGTTAGACCGTGAGTAACAACAAGTTTTCTGTGTGTTTGCATTAGTACCTTCCTATTCAGCACCCACACAATTCCTGTGGCTTTGGGTGTGTGAAGCTATTTTTCCACAGGGGAGAGGGAAGGGGTCCCCTCTGGTGCTTTCCCACATTTACATTTCTTAAAACATTTTATTTATATCTGATACTTTTCACTTCCAATAGCAAACTTGTCCCATTGTGCCTGTAGCTTCTTCGATCTGAGGGCACCAGTTAAATTTCCAAGAAAGAATGGTTTGCTCCCTGAAAAGCTGGGTTAGGGGAGGGTTGTACCAAAATCTGTTTTCCCCACACACATCCCTACATCCTTTTTGAATGGACTTTTTTTCCTCTACTTTAGCTGCAGTTTTCAGTACAAAGCTCCACCACTGTTACAGTATTGCCAAGTATTTTTGATTATGACACAAATAGCATGACTTCTTTAAAATAAATCTCATTGCTGGAGTCATAATTAAAAACACTATAGGGTGTTCAGCTAAGGCTGAAAACATGCATTCTGAAGGCACAATGTGAGGGCAAATGTGTGTGTGATTTTGTTGTTGTTGTTGCTATCTCATGGTATGCTGACACCAATCTTTTTTTTACTGTTCCCTCCAATTGACAGTACAATATTGAAGTTGTGGCACAGGTTCTGCTGTTGTTATGGCTGATGACAGTGTGCTGTCACCAGCATGGTATGATATACAAGTGCAGTTTTGTGGGTACTTTAGGAATTTTTTTGGTTGCATCATCTGCAGCTTTATCATCTGTCCTGTGGGGCTCTGACAGCTACCAGAAATCTTACCATTTCCAAGGTTGGCTGTGAAAGAGGCTATCTTACGTGTTTTTGCCAAGCAAATCAGGTGGGTAACTTCAGAGGCCCTCTGTGCAGGGGAGGACAGTTTGTCCCAGTTCAGTTGGCTGAATATTGTCCCTTGTTATCTGTAGCTCCACTGTGTGCTCGGGATGGGTACCGGTAACGTGACAACAGCTGTGCTCAGCAATGGTTCCACTGTGCAGTCTGGGCAAGGCCAGGCTTTCAAGTGCGCTTCCAAGTCCTTTGATGTTTTAATGGCATTTGCATCTGTCAAAATGGTTTGGTGCAAACATTAGCATTCTTTAATCTGAGACTCAAAACCAGCAGCGTGGGATTCTGGCTCGCGCTTCTGTAGCGTAGTGAGAGACTGTGAAATTTCTGCTTCTGACTGGAGAGTCTCTCCCATGTAGGTCCTGAATCATTCTGCTCAGAGAGGAACTGGGAACTCCTTGACTTTGTAGCGAACATACCATCTAGGAATGTGTACAGCATGTTGCTGGCACCCACCACTGGATAAAAAAGTCGTAGCAAAGTTATTTGGGAAGTCCTTTTGTGCCCCAGATGTTTCTGTCGGTTGTCTCTCCATCCCCAGGGTTTGTAGAGAGACCTGCAGGGAGCAACTTGCAGTGACTCAGTACATTGCCCTCCCTGTGGGAATTGTGCTGTCCACCTAGTGGTGTCAACAGTCTTTCTACTAAGCTCAAGCTGTGAAAATCATAAACTGTTCTTGTTTACTCTCATACTAGAAAACTGCAGAATATCAAGACTTACCTGTTACTTCTATGAATATAAACTTAAGCTCTGCTTAGAGTGAACTGGGTTTTTTGCTATACAGGTCACCCCATTTTATCTTAAGAATGAATCACTTTTATTGCATCTCTGGGAAGTACAATGTGCAATCCAGGCCAAGTTCTTCACTCGCTGTTTGCCAAATGTTCAGTAGCAATTTCCAAGGTGAAATTTCGTTCTACCCAAAATGAGTTTCTTTGACTTTTTTTTTGGTAGCATTAAATATTATAATCTACTTAAATGTAGAAAAGTTATCCTTAATTTTTTTTCCCCTCAATTAGTGAGTCAATAGATAATTAATAGGCTCAGTGTATCTTGAGTGAAAGCTGATGAGATGCTACTGGGTGTTTTAAAACTTGGGCAAACTGCACCGATGTGACTGGGAGGTCTCATTTGCTTTCCTCAAACTTCAGTAGCAGCTCAGATGCATTTTCCAGGAGACTGGGTGCTATTGCAAGTTTGGTTTTTTTTGTTCTCCCCTGCCTAAGACACTTGAGGCAGCTCCTGGTTTCCTGGTTCCACAGCAGTAGACTCTGCATTATTTGGGTACATGCCTTTTATATCGCCTTTCTTACTCTGTACATCCTTTCCTTTAGCAAGCTCCTTCTGCTCTCCGAAGAGAGAATCCTTCTGCAGTCCAAAGCTGACTCCATGTAGCATTATTTCCCTCCTTCATTCTTATCTCCAGTGCCCTGTGTAATCTCTTCCTGAGCTCAAGAGTTTTGACCCCCCTTCTTCACCTCCCTCAGTGGGTTGTACAGCGATAGAGCAGCCCGGGGTGGTGCGTGAAGACTGGGGACTGTTTCTTTGCCGAGGGCATCTCTCACATGGAGGAAACATCCATCTGAGAAACCTGGCCTGAACATAGCTGGAGTAGCTGTATCAAAATAAAAATTGAGGCTTGTGGCAGGCAAGTTTTGTCTCAGCACAGTTGCACCGACCCCTTTTCTGGGTGTCTCACCAAACTGAAATAATGCGTGGCCTCCTGGGAGAGAGGGTGCTCTCCTGCACACTGAGCTCTGGATTTTGTAGGAGACAGGCTGGCTCTGAGCTGCTCTGCAGTGATCCAACTCATAGAATCATAGAATGCTAAGTGTTTGGAAGGCACCTTAAAGATCACCTAGTTCCAACCCCACTGCCATGGGCAGGGACACTTCCACTATCCCGGGTTGCTCAGAGCCTCATCCAACCTGGCCTTGAGCACTTCCACAAATGGATCATGCACAGGCTCCTGGGGCATCCTGTTCCTGGGTCTCACCACCCTCACAGTAAAAAATTTCTTCCTAGTATCAAACCCAAATTTCCCCTCTTTCAACTCCTTTTAAAATTTACATGAACTGTGTGATGGAGGTGATTAAGCTAAGCTGAAATAGCAGGAAAAGGCTCAGGGTGGCCTTTTTGTGCTTTGGGTGGGGGTTAGAGTCAACGTGGAGGTCTTTCCCACCTCAACTGCACCACTTAAAGTGGGCATTGGCATTTCCACACCAAGCTGTGGCTGTGCCAGCAAGGATATGCCCAAACAATGGACTACTTGGGAAAGCCTTTGTTTTAAAATCAGTGTCCTTGCCCACGCCACCTAAAGGTTGTTGTGAATGGCTTTCTCATGGACAGAAGCTCACTGTGGCCTTGAGTTAATAAAGGAGATCCATGGAGAAGACCTCGGGATGCACCGAGCAGCTGCCCAGCAGATGCCGAGCGTCCCTGGCTGCCAGAGCAGCTCCATCCTGGCATCACAGGGCAGGACTTTCTGTGCTGGGAGCGTGTTTGCAGCAGCCTGGACGTGTGAGCTGCCCTGGTGCCTGGGGCAGGGGAGCAGGATGGGGAACGGGATGGGGAGTGGGGGTGAGGGAGGCCGAGAGTGGCAGAGGGAAAGCTACGGCTCTCTCCAGATTTGGAGGAGGAGGATCTCAGGGCTCCACTTCTGTGTAGCCTTGTTTCCTGGTTGGTTGCAGGGCTTGTCTGTGCATGATAGCACTTGTTATTGCTCCTTTCTTGTTTGTTGGGAGGAGGGGGGAGGGAAGGTGAGGTACTTTCTATTTAAAACCAGCAGTGTTTGTCATTCCCGTCCAGGTGAATTAACCCACACTGGAAGGAAGTGCAACATTCATGATGCCTTTTGTAATCTGGGAAAGCCGTGGATGGATGTGTGCATCATTGCAGGAATTGCTTTGTTCACTCCTGCTTTCACTCCTGGTCTGTTCTGCTTACCTGGCCCCTCTCTGCACCCTTCCCCTCTCAAATTTTGTGCTTCTGGCTGCACAAGAGCCAAGCATTGCCCCTTTGTTTTCATGCTGGCATGTGGCCAGGTGCTCCCTCCCATCATTCCAGCTTGCAGTGGGTTTGTGCACCCCAAGTCACGGGTTAGGTGCCTGTGAGCTGAAGTCTGGGCTTTCCAGGCCCTCTTGGGAGGCTTTATCTCAACAGGGCACATCAGATCACCTCATTTCACAAACAGACCACATGAGGGAATGATGGCAAGCTCAACATCTCATCCAGAGAGAGATGTGAAAGATCAGTAAGCCCCAAAAGTGGAAACAGTGAAGTATCTGTGAGAGCTTGTGTAGCCTGGCAAAAGCTGGCAGTTGCTAGATAGGCTCATGTGTGCTTGTCTGTCATGTTATTGGCCCTACTGAAAATGCTGATTGAAGGTTTACTGTGGCTCACTGAGCTCCCGGGGGTCTCCTGGGCCCTCCTCTGATGGAGCTGACCTGCAGTAAGAGCATAACGTGGCAGAGCTCCACAGGCATTCTCTTCTGGTGATTACTGGGCTCTTGTATGTAGACTACAGGTGCTGTCAGTCTTGTTTTATTATTTCCTCTTCCATCTTCATGAAATTCTTACTCCAGACATCTGTGTCTTTCGCTACAGTGCACCCAGCCTTCAAGCAGGAGCTTAACTGTTTCTCTGACTAGATGCTTAATTCCTCCCCCACTGTCTCTGCAGAAAGTTTGCCTGTTCCTTCTCTTGCTTCACTTCCCAAAGCTTCTCTCTTGCTCTCCCTGAGGAGTGCAAAACACCTGGCAGTAATATGATGAGACAAATCTCACTTGGCAGCTTCCAGTGTTGATGTGCTGTGCACCTCCCTCTACCCCGTCTCCCAGTATCATCATGGAACTGCTCCAAATGCAGCTTTAAACCTGTCCAAATCCCTTGCAACATAGCCATGGAAGTGGAAACTGGGGGTTTAAGCTTAATAAGAGGAAATTCAGTGTTGTGTACATTAGCAGAGTGAGCAAGACTTCTTCCCCTCACAGAGTGTAGGCTTGAGTTTGAGGGTCTTGCTATTCAGGCCTTTATGAGCCATCCTGTCTTTAGTAGTAGTAAACCTTCCTTAGCTGTCAGCTTGTGTCCAAGACTACTTGAATCCCTAAACAGTCTCCCTGCTCCTGGGGAGCCCATTTTTTGGAAACTGTCTCTGTTATGTGTGACAAGTGGTACTTTTCCGCTTGTGTAGCAGAGGAGACTCAGGTCAGGTAGCCAGGAATGCTGAGAGCAGTGGAGCACAAGAGTGATCTGATGTGATCATGAAACCTTTTTTAAAGGAGGGGGTACATTTAGATGTACCTGTTGGGGACATTAAAGTTGATCCTGCCTTGGACAAGGTGGTTGTTCACAAGTTTATGACCCTGCTGCTTTCTGTGCTCTGCCAAACCCTCTCGTGTCTGTGCTGGAGATTCTTCCTGACTGTCCTACAGCTTCCCACAGGTTTGAAAAGACAATTTAGCAGCACCCAAGTAGTTAACTACTAGCTGACAGCAGTAAGCTGTGGTGGAAGCCCTGTGGGAACTTCCTGAATGGACATATGAAATGTCTTTGAAATATACTGTTTGTTGAAATTATAATTATTTACAACTATTCACCACTTGGAAGGGGAAAATCCAAATTGCTGAAACATCCCAGTTTTGGCCTGGTTTTGCAAGAAGGACTGTATTTTCAATATAAACAAAACTTAAAGATTACATGCGAAAAAATACACAGGAACAAAGTTAACGGATGACTTAACCCACTTTTTTCCTAATTTTTGGAGTCGTTCAGTCTGGAGAAGAGAAGGCTCTGGGTGAGACCTTAGAGCCTGTTCCAGTACCTGAGGGGTCTTGTAAAAACAAAGGAAAGTGACTTTTTACAGGGTCGGTAGTGATAGGACATGGGGGAATGGTTTTAAACTGAAAGGGGAGAGATTTAGATTAGATGTCAGGAAGAAATTCTTCCCTCTGAGAGTGGTGAGGTCCTGGCACAGGTTGCCCAGAGAAGCTGTGGCTGCCCCATCCCTGGAAGTGTTTAAGGCCAGATTGGATGGAGCTCTGAGCAACCTGGGATAGTGGAAGGTGTCCCTGCCCACGGCAGGGTGTTTGGAAAGCGATCATCCTTAAGGTCCCTTCCGATCCAAGCCATTTTCTGATTCCGTGATGACAGTCCCTGTGATTAAGGTGTATCTAATGCTTCAGTTCTATCTCCAGAGCACGTGCTCATTGCGTTCAGAGCAGGTGTTTTGTTTCACTTGACGTAAGGGAAAATAGAAGCTAAACCAGCTTTCATGCCAGGCGTGCCCTGGCCATGGAGCTAACTGGGACAATTAGTTCAGATGTAATTATGCCCTTACTACTTTTACTTTCTGTGTGGGATCAGAGGTTGTTACTTGTGACTAGAGCCGCTCTAGCACAAGGAAATCACCGTTGATCTCAAAGATTTCTCTTTCAGTGCAGAGAATTTCCTTTATCTCTGAGTCTCCCAAGTTAAAATTGTTACACATTCCCCCTCCCTCCCCAACAGCAGGTGAAATTCTGGACAAAAATGTTAGCCTTAAAACTGTATGGAAATTAGGAATGCCAGAGAGTGAAAAAGTGTATAGATTTGGTTGTCTGTTTTTAGGAAGAATGGGAACCTCTTTTTTGCCTGAGCTTTTTCAGTGGTTCAGAGCCAGGCCTTGGGGCTTTTTTTGGTCACTAAACAACTGTCGGGCTTTTACCTGAAGAAATGCGGAATGGTTTCTCGGACCAAAAGGTGCAGAACTATGGATTTTTGTCTGGAAACTTCAACATCTGTAAGATAGGGTGAAGCAGGAGAACACTGAAGCTTTATTCAGGGGGAAGTCTGGCTGTGGCTGCACATTGCAGTGCATCCTTCAGGGCTAACTTGCAAGCTCTGGTATGTCTGCAAGGGGACCCAGTGTATGGCAGGCAGCCCAAAGCAGCAATCTGTAGGCCATTTCTGATAAGCAGGGGATAGGGAGTACAGAAGACAGGCTGGAACACTAGAGAATGTGTCCCAAAGGTAGAAGAAAAGGGAAGGAAGTCACGAGTCTCTTTCTCATGTTTTTTCAGGTAGGGATTGTGGGTCACGGCATAGGTAGGAGGCAGAAAGATAAAAGTGGTGAATCAGATTCTTCCATTCTTTTCACAGACACATCCCAAATGTACATTCCCTAGTGCTTTGTCATGTCTGAACTTCAAATGCAACACTGGATGGGAAATTCCACTATATCCTTTGGGAAACTGTCCAGCAATCTTGCAATGGCATTTTACCCCCCCTGCATAAATGATGATGTAGTTTCTCTTTGTGGTCTGCAGATACGTCCACACATACCAGAGTTACTCCTCTCAACACCTGTGGTTTACAGCCTTTATATATCCTGTGTCTTGTGTCATGTCCTAGTTATTTGTTAATCAAATTGTTACATTCTTATGTCTTGTTAATCAATTTCTGTGATTATTTACAATAAAGTCCTGTGTTGCACAGACATACACAGAGATCTGTAAAGAGGCATCAGCTCCAAAGAACAGGCCTTTTCCTGTTGAAGTCAGAGAGATTTTTAAGACTCAACTAGAAGAGGCCCCACAAAACTTAATGGAGATTTTTGATAATTTTCTTGTTCTCTGAATGCCTTCTGGTATCCCCTCTTGGGTCTGAGGTAACTCACCTTTCATAAGTTGCACTGCAGCCATGGCAGAGATCAGCATCTCTCCTCTTTGACCAAAGTCACTTCCTGGAGTTGCATGTAAAACTAAAAAGACACTAGAAGTATTTTTATGGCTTTATAACCAAAATGTGGTTTTATTTTGGTGTTACTCATGCTGCAAGCCTACATCAGGTGCTTGCCTACTCTCAGTCTTCGTATTTGTTTCCCAACTCTTATCACCCACTAGGTATGTGGTTTGGGTTTTGGTTTTTTTCTCAGCTGCACTAGAACCAGTGAATTAGATTGATTGTATCATTCTGTTGTAGTAAGAGAAAAATGCATTTCTGTTTTAGCAGGATGTGTCACTGATGGAGTCTGAAGAAACCAGTGAGGGAGGCACCACTCCCCCAGGAGCCAGCAGCACGCCTGGGGAAGTTCGGGATTCTGCAGCAGTTGGAGGAGAGCACCATGCCACTCACACGCCAGCCAAAATGAGCACCAGCCCATCGAGCTCTGCACAGAGAGCAGAGCTCAACACTCCTGAGGACTGCCTTTCTGCTCCAGGGAAAGCAGCAGAGATGCTGGGCAGACCCTCTAACCCTATGCAAAAAGTGCCAGCAGGACTGGAACAAGAGCAAGGGGATGCAGAGCCTGAAAAGGGACTCTCAGAATGGGAAGGAGAAATGCCTTTAGAGGAGGGTGAACTGGATTGTTCTCTGAAACTTAAGCAAGCAGAGGTAGTTTACCTGGAAAGCAACCAGGACTTTAACAGCACAGCTCAGGATGAGCTGGCCCCTGGCAGCCCCATCCTGCAGGCTGTGAACCTCAGCACTGAGTTTTCTCAATGCCAGGCAGAACTGGCTTTTCATGGCTCAGACCCTGAGGCCCAGGAACCAAAATCTTCTTTGGCTGATGCCATTTCCTCTCAGAGAGAGATACCTAAGTGCTTTTTGGTGTGTAAAACTGTTTCAGAGGGACATTATAAGGCCGAACCGTTTCTGGATAATAGCTCCAAGGATTCTCTGCAGGAGGTTGATGGTGCTGCAGAGCAGAAGCAAAGCAGCAAAAAGGTGGCACCAGCACCTGACAAACAGCCTACGTCAGAGGAAGCAGTAGGAGACACAGCTAAACCTTACGCTTCGGAAGATGTTAGGAAAAGCCTAAGAGCACCCCAAGGTTTGGAAGAGAATACACTGTCTTTCTCTTCCCATCAGTTGTCTTCCACTTTAACGTGTGATAGCCAAGTAAGTTCCCTACAAGCAGAAGGAAACATCTCAGCTGGTGAAACAAGGAATACCAGCATGGTCAAAGACCAGGGAACAGTAATGGTTCCTAAAGAAAACTCACCTACTTCCAAGTGCCTTCATCTAGAAGATGATCACGGAAAAACAAAGGGGAGACCTGCCCCTTCAGCAGAGAGTGCCTTCCAAGTAAAGAGTACTGCTAAAAGGAGTGAGGAAGTGAGTGCTTCACAGCATAAGGAGCCAGCAGAGGAGGAGGCAGCATCTGAACTTCAGCAGGAAGAGGAGAAGAAAGAGCGCAAAGAGCAGGATCTGCCAGAAGAAGGAAAATCTTCGGAGCCCAAAGATCAGAAAAACAAGCAACAAAATGGGCAGGAACAACTGCAGAGGGAAGAGCTCAGACTGGCCGAAGAGCTCAAACTAGAGGCTTTTGGATCAGAGATATCTTCTGTTCCGAGGTATAAGGTGGATATGTGTGGTTTGGAGAATGTTTCCTTGGCTGAGCAAAGGGGATCAGCATTTCCTCCTGGGGAACCTGTCTCTCTGGACTTTGGTGAGGATGTGCTGCTGAAAGCTCATGTCACAGAAGCAGGTTCTGGATGTCAGGCACCTGCTGTCAGCCCTCTGTCTTCAAACAACCTGAACCCAGGGGGTGAAGCTCCACACACATGCCATGTCTCTGACCAGTCAGAAGACCTGGAAGACTCTGGCCGCTTTTCCATCGGTGGTCAGGATCTTGGAGAAGCTCACTGGGATGACAAGACAAGACTGGGCAGGGAGAACGAGCACAGTGATGGGGATGGAAAAGCTGTCCATAGGTTTGATAAAAGAGAGGCACCGCTCTATGGAGAAGTGGCAGCACCTTCTACTGCAGAGAACCCAGAGGCTTCTGTTCCAGCACACTCTTCCTCTGGTAATAATAACTTGGAGCCACCTGATCCTAGGGATTCTCATCCCGCTGCAGGAAAAGCTGAGCTTCGGGGCTTCGTTCCAGCTTTGCCCTCAGAGCTCACCTCAGTGGCTTCAGCGTCTGGCCCACAGGAGGAGGGTGCCAGAGCAGCCTCTGTGACCCCCCAGGACTGTCCTGGCACCAGCCTCAATGAGCTGACAGACTCTGCAGGGAAGCCACCCAACCAAGCTGCTCCCACACAAGTGT
Source organism: Cephalopterus ornatus (assembly GCA_013396775.1). Taxonomy (NCBI): domain Eukaryota; kingdom Metazoa; phylum Chordata; class Aves; order Passeriformes; family Cotingidae; genus Cephalopterus; species Cephalopterus ornatus. The sequence continues at coordinate 290,482 of VZRE01003708.1, read as the reverse complement.
GGGACCCAACACCAGGCCAAACTGCTGTTCTCAGTACAGATCCAGGGGAGGCCAAGGCTTTCCATGAAATCCTTACTTCCAAGGAAGGCTTTCATGAAGACCTTAGTGGCCCATCTTCTTTCTCTGTAATATACACGAGCTCTCTTCCTTTAGAAGGGAGCCTTCCTGGGGATAGGAGATCTATGGTTAGCATTGCAGGGCCTCTGGAACTATCCCAAACACCAGGAAGGACTTCCACTCCCCTGAACTACTCAGAGACAATTCAGCAGAACTCGCCCGAAAAAAGTGCCATTATGCAGGGAAAAGAAACAGGAGCAAATGTGGATCATAAAGCACAACAAATGCCTTTGTTTGATCAGCCTGACTGCAGTTTAAACCAAAAAGAGCTTGGATCCAGAATTTCCAGTGTCCTGAGCACCCTAACTTGGCCCTCTGAAGAAGATACAGCCCTTGCTGTGAACCAGCAAGAACAACCTCTGTCCCCTGTGTCTCACTCAAGCCTACCTCTGGTGTCTGAGCCTGATGCCAAACAGCTTCCTCAGCCTCCTTCCTATGTCCAAAGGCCCAGTCAAGCTCAGGCCCCTGCACATAATGCAAATCACCTTGTCCCATCTCCAGGCCCTGAACGATCCCAGCCACTGGCTCCTGGACCATATTCCAGGCCACACCTCAACTGTGGTATGGACCATAATAGGTTGGGAGCCATTCATCCTGCCATAACCCATCCTCTCCAGACTGCTGCCTCTGGGTCCCATTCCAACTCTGTGGCCTCTGCTTCTGATGGAGAAAGTCTAGCAGAGAAGGATGGCCTTGTTCCAGTAACTGGGGAGTGGGATCTCGGTGACTCAGGTACCCACGATACAGAGACTTCCGATGACTCAGGGGTCAGTTTGTTGGCCAAAAGTTTTTCTGCTGTTGGAAGTGAAATGCTGGTTGGCTACTCTGACACCAGCCCTGAAACAGCAGACCAGCATGTGGATATAGAAAGTGGAAAATCCTCACCTGACCACCCTAATTGGCCCTCGTTGGAAGGCTTGATAGCATCCACAGACTCCAAGAGCAGGGACTCTGCACAGCTCCTTCCAATGCTTGCATTCACCAACCCAATCCACTTCCTCCAGCTTAGCCCTCCATCACCACCGACCACCAGAACGACCTGCCAGGAGGAGGAGCTGCCATGGGAGCAACCCTCAGGCATCTTTAATGTGGACACAAAGCACGTCCAGGCTCCACTGGCAGTCACAGAGAAAACAGAAGGTGAGAGGAGGGTCAAGCGAAGGCTGGAAGGAGGGGAACGTCAGCCAAAGGAAGAAGTGGCCAAACATGCACCCTTGGAAAAATCATCAAGTTGGCCAGACAAGAAAAAGCTGGGGGTGGTTGCACAGGAGCCAGCAGCCAATCAAGAAAACCCGATTAGACGCCGAGTGAAAAGCAAGGACTGGCACCGCCAGGGCCTGAAGAGGATGTCAGTACCACCAGACATCTTGCAGGGTGAGTCCCCTCTTCCATTCCCCTTCCCTGCGACTGCCCCAACTCATTGCAATTCCCAAAAACATAGGATTAAATTAAATAGGCAGTGTGACAGAGAGGCGTGAGAGCTGAGAGCTTAGCGTTGCTCTTGTGCCTTTCTGGTCATATTCCTCATTCCATGCAGCCCCCTTCTGTCTTGCCCCAAGCTCCCCCTTCCCAGCATTCCCCTGCCTCCACCCTGTAGCAGCCTGTTTCCAAGCAGTAGGGAAGACTCATGCACACATCCTCAGCAGGCCATATCTGTTATCACTTGTTTATTTGCTGGCTCCCTTTATTTTGCAATTGACACTTTTCGGTTCCAATTTGACCTTCTAAAAAAGATGATTTTACTGTGAACGCAGGATTTGAGGTTACAGATAAGAAAGCAAATTTGTCAAACCCAAGGTCCTAACTTGCACAGAAATCAATCACTGATGTCACAAGTGGAAAATACGCATCTTCTGTCGTGCAGCTCATTCAAACAGTACCTACTATCAGGATGCATGTCTGTTCTTTATTATTATATCTGCCATGAGCTTTAAACATAGTTGCTTCTTTTCAACTCCTGCTTAGTTTATTTTTCAAGTTCCTTAACATGCTGGATTTTTGGCACAGAGGAAAAGGAGAGGAGTGTGGAGGGGTATAAAAGGTTTGGCAGAACTTGAATCGAAACTTGTTCATGTGTTTGACTTTTAAATTCTCATTTCTGAATTTTAAAACATTCAAGGCAATGGTACTGTCTTTCCCCCAGCCCATATCTGCAGCCCAGTCTTGGGGCTTTCTTCCCCCTTCTGCTTCCAATAAATTTAAATTTAGAATTTCTCCACACCTTATTTGATTAAATCCCTCACAAACTGAAAGAAAAAGCCATACTTCGAGCATTTGACATAAACAGATGACTCAAGCAGCAGTTTGTGAATGCTCACATATAAATGTGAGAACTGGGTTACAACATTCATTGTCAGGCCACATTCCTTTTAAGACTCTTCACAGGAGTGACTTTGTTAGACATTCAGCATTTCTGCCCCAGAGTCACTGAGAACTTCTGGGGCTCGACATCTACAAAAGAAAGCCTTGAGACCTTCAGACCTGCTTATTGACTTTGGGTCCATTGATCTCCTGCAAGTAGCTGAAAAGGTAGAGACTGCACCAAATAGGGTCTACAGGCAGTGTCTTTGCTTGGACAACTGGAGACAGAAGCTCTCAGAGTTACTGTCACAGCCTAAAGTGTCAGCCTTTGTCTTTGTATGAAAAATAAATGTGGCTCACAGATGTAAAGTGTAAGTAGTGTCAAGGATTATTAAAACTAGAATGCTTCTGACCCAGAAATAAATGTCACGAGGGCACCTGTCCTCCAGCTCCAGACTGACACTTAGGTGGGGTACAGGTAAGTGGTGTCTGTGTATCATTTGAATTGTAGCTCCACTCTAAAAATGGACTTACATGTTTACTTTCTAATTGTCTTATATACAGAAGTTTCTTCTGTTCCTTCAGAGGAAGAAGCTCACAAGGCACACAGGGAGCCACCAGTCAGCTCAGAAACAGTCATATTGCGGTAAGTCTCTCAAAGGCCCCTTAGAATTTAGCCTCATCTCTGTGCAGCACAGACACCTGACACATTCTGTTGTTTCTGAGTTACCAGAGCTGATGATAAGGAGAAGAAAACCACAATTAAATGCCTTAGGCCTGTGTTTCAGTCTTCCCCTCTTGAAGAGGACCACACTGCAGCAGAAGTATTTCTATGCCTTTAGGCCAGTGATTCCATCAAGCCAAACTTTGCCCTTTGTTAAGTAAGGCATGTGGAGCTTTAGCATGTTGGAAAGAGAGAGGGCCTTGTTGTGACAGGCCAGTTTCTAAGGTTTGGATAAGCCATTTCTGGTACTGTGCTCTTCATTCACTCTTTGTTTTGAAATCCTTATTCCCTAACAGAGAGAAGAAACCTGCAGACACAACGGAGAACTTCAAACGCCGGCACTCCAAGCTGATCAACTCCTGTAAGTACCTTCTGCGACCCCTCTCCTCCATCATCTCTCACCCTTGCAGTGAGCACAAAGGAGAGGGACTCCTGCCATATGGTAGCAGGGATGGAATATTAGAGAGCAGGGAAAACTGCTGGAGTCAGTGAACGCAGAGTCCTGCACTACACTGGGGCAGCTGGTGAGCTTTGCTTACAGCAAAATGTGGTCTCATGAATTTGGCTGCCCCAATCTGAGATGGTAACAGAGTTTCCTCCAGGTTGCAGCAGAGGGCGAGTAGCTGCTACAGAAAGGATAAATGTATGTGTCTGTCTTCACAGCAAGATTGCTGTATCAGGAGTACAGTGATGTGGTTCTGAACAAGGCCATTCAAAGCCAAAAGAGAGTGGATTATCCAGAGGATATAGAGTCGAGCTTCCCAAGCTCCCCAAGGCTACGGAGGAAAGTGCTGTCTCCCCAGGACTCGTACTTGCAACGTCTGTCAGTCTCATCCAATGCATCCCTCTGGCAGGACATCCCCATGATCCGGGGCAGCAGAATGCTGCTCAATATGTCCCGTGAGGAGCAGAGGCTGCAAGAGGTAAGGGACAGATATAACAAGGTAAATGGGTGGTCTGTAGTCAAGAAAGAGTCTCCTGAAGGGGGGATAAAGCAGAGAGCAAAAACTATGATGTGGGAATGCAGGTGGCTGAATGCAGGGGTTACCTCTACAAGCACTAAGGGGCTGTGCTAGCAGTGTGTGTGTGCTGAAGTGCTAAACTGTAGAGAAAGCAGCACTGAAGGACAGACTCTGGACCATATAAGTAACTTCATGGAAACAGACATAGGGAAATGGGAACGGGATAAAGAGTTTTGAGCATGCTCAATGCAAAAGAGCATATAAATGTAGACTTGCATCATTCTCCCACACGTAAACTCATGAGAGATGTTAATCAACCTACAGTAAATTGTATTTTCTTTGATAGAGTTTGAGCTTACAAAATTGACTTGTGTGAGCTGCAGGGTTGAGAGGGAATAGGAAGATCTGTGGGTCCAGCAAAATGGTGTAGAGAAACTGGGTAAGGAAAATGAGAGGAACTGAGAAGTGGATGAGAGGACACAGATAAAGAGGTGAAAACAACAGCATGGGAGACACGATGGAGAAAAACATGGATGCTGGACTTCATGGGAGCATGTAAAATAGGAAACCTTGTGAAAGTGGTGTTGAAGGGGGATAAAATGAGAGCAAGTTTTTGTTTTTAAGTCATGCCACAAGCTTGTTTTCTAAAGAAAGATTATATATAATGGCACACTTGCCTTTCATTTCTAAAGCCTCTCTTCTGTAATCACGTGCTGGGAGGTTTTCCGGCTTTTCCCCCGTCTCCTCTCCGTAAGATTCCTTGTGCAGTCTTCTGATGCTGTGCTCCCTTATGTTATCTCCTAAGGCCAAGTTTGAGTTGATAATATCTGAGGCTTCCTACCTGCGCAGTTTGAATGTGGCAGTGGATCACTTCCAGCGATCAGCAGAGCTCCAGGCCATGCTCACCAACCAGGAGCGCCAGTGGCTTTTCTCCCGCCTTTCCGACGTGCGCGATGTCAGTGCCAGGTGAGATGTGGCCCTTGGCTTCCAGGACTAACAGGCACACGATGCTTCCCGGAGTTTCCATCAGTAACATTTCTCACTCCTCCCCTGCGTGTTTACGGACCTTCGGGGCAGATACACACACACGCAGAGCACTTTGTGATGACGTAACAACATTGCCTTGAAAGGAACATTTGCCTTTTTGGGTGATGTAAATCCTGGTGCTGAGTCCCAGATATTGTGGCTCAATGGTGCACAGAGATCAAAATGTTCAAAATGGTACCCACGTGCCACTGGCTGCAGCTACAATTAAACTTGACTAACCAAACCCCGTCCCAAAACAGCTCCTGCCAAATACAAGACAAAAGAGGCAGCTGTATGAGCCCTGACCAAAAAAAAGAAAAAAAAAAAGGGGGGGGGGAAAGCCCCTAAGTTACAGCCATCACTTAACAGAGACTAATGTGAATCAACTGAGCATAAGTCATGAAAATGTGGACATGACCCCACATGCAAGGAATCCTGTATGTTGTAGGATTCTGTTCTGCTTTTCCTCCTGCAAGGCTTGGCTTGGCATATCACTGAGATAGTAAGGTTTGCTGCTACCTTTTTCCATTCTACCAGTGGGATTATTCTGGTGAGGCCTTAATTTTCAGTTGGTTGCTGAAAAACATGTTAGAAGAATGACCTCTCAAGAATAGAGGGGGTTTGCCTCTGCTTTTTCCTTGCTGACTCCAAGCCCCAAATAGTCATTGCCTACAGACATTATGCTCTCTAGAAGTACAAAGCTGTCTTGTGCTTATCTATGGGCTGCCAGGGCTTTGGAGGACCGAGGTCATTCCTGCTTTGTTTAATGACACTGATATTTCCCACATCCATGTGCTGCAGTTTCCTCTTTGACTTGGAGGAGAAGTTTGAGGAGGACATGTTTACCTTCCATGTGTGCGACGTGGCTCTGAAACATGCCCCGGACTTCCGCAGGGTGTATCTTCCATATGTAACAAACCAGACATACCAGGAGCAAACCTTCCAGCGGTTACTGTAAGTTTTCTCATTTGTTGCACCCTTCTCCCCTCTTACTTCCCTGAATATTCACTCTTTCCAAAGATGGGGAATGCTGCAGGTACTGGCTATTGACTCCAGGCTGCTCTCACTGCACCCCCAGAAGGACAGGAAGGGTCCTTTTTCCCTTCAGTGGTATTTGGGATAGCAGGACAGAGCTGCTGCAGGCTCTTCTCCCATAGCATTGCAGAGGAAAAGAATAATATGTGATCCAGCGGCAGGCTGTTCTCTGTCTGCCCTCTGCTGAAGAGAGCAAAAATGACTGTCCCGGATAATGGTTTTCCATCTGTGGTTTCCAGACTACTAAGAACCAGAAAGTGATAATTTCATGTGAAACTTCCAACCTCAACCACTCTGTGGTTCTTTAACTAAAACACCATGGCTGCTGTCAGTAAGCTTAAGCCAGCTATCCATGGGTCTTTAAAATGGATTGAAAATCCTGGGGCCAGAGAACACCATCAGGCTCTCTTGCTTTGGGTGATGGAGTGGACCATCTCCCACCCTCCTCTTGTGTACCCAGTGAGGGGCACAGCCAGTCATTAATCAGGCATGGGCTTGGTCCTGGGCAAGGTTTCCTTGCCACTTCTGCACTGCTTCCCTTCGTAAGCACCGGATTCCAGTGAAGCTACAGTGATTCCAGGAGAGCAGTGCTCCCAACAGCCTATTCAGGCACGGTCTCTGGGTGCTGCTGCCTGGGAGAGATCTAATCTCACAACTGATTCCCTTCAGGGAACGCTCAGTTTCACGCAGAAAGCACCTCCAGGATGCTGTCCAGGACAATGACTACTGGACCTACAACCTTTTTCCCCAGCTCTTCAAGGATATGGGCTTGGCTGTTCCGGAGGCTGGTACCACTCTTGTACCTTTAGTCACGTAACTGCTATTGCCCAGCATGGACAACTGGAAGGCAGTGGCTGTGTCTAGGAATGTAAGAGAGATGTTAAGGGAGGAAGGCAGCTCCCCTCAAGTGTAGCAAGGAATGGGAAGCAGCTGTTACCAGATGCTGAACACAGCCCCTGAAGCTGAACCACTTGGTGTAAGGAAAGAATACAAACCACCACTGTCTCCATGAAAGATATAGTACTGACAGAAGGAATTGAAATGTAGATGTCACTTCTGCCTCTTATTCCAGAGGGCTGTGACAGAAAGAGGAAAGAAAGATATAGGAACAGCTGTACTGCCATCCTGTAGCTGTTACAAACCTACACTTGCTCTTCATCAGCAGAGTGGTGCAGTTTCTTGACATCTCTTGTCCCAGGAACAAACCCTGACTGTTGGAAGCTCTCCAACATTCACGGAGATCTGATACTAGGGAGGTTATTTATTTACTCTGATGCCTAGATGTCTTTTTTCTTTACCACTCCCACAGAAATGGAAATGCAGGGTTCCAGCAAGTCCTGGAGAGACTGGAAAGTGATCCAGTATGCCAGCGCCTCTCACTTAAATCCTTCCTCATCCTCCCTTTCCAGCGCATCACTCGACTCAAGCTCCTCCTACAGGTAACTGCAGGGATTCTCTGCTTTCCTTCAGGTTTCCCTCAGGTTTCCACCAAGTTTCCCTCAAGCTATGTCCAGGAGCAGCTGAGGGAGCTGGGAAGGCTCAGCCCAGAGAAAAGGAGGCTCAGGGGGGACCTTCTCACTCTCTACAACTACCTGAAATGAGGCTGTAGCCAGGTGGCGGTCAGGCTCTTCTCCCGGGTAACAAGTGACAGGATGAAAGGAAATGGCCTCAAGCTGTGCCAGGGAAGGTTCAGGTTGGACATCAGGAGGAATTTCTTCACGGAAAGGGTGGTCAGGCTTTGGAATAGGCTGCCCAGGGAGGTGGTGGAGTCACCGTCCCTGGAGGTGTTCAAGAAACGACTCAGTGCTCTGGTCTGGTTGAGAAAGTCAAAGGTTGGGCTCAGTTCTGGAGGTCTTTTCCACCCTTAATGATTTTGTGTTTCTAAGCTGATCATTTGTCAAGTCTGAAAGTCACATAAACACGAGGTGGCTCCAGGCACCATGTACAAACACTGCACGCTGCCCTTCATACTGCATCTGTGCCAAATTTGGCAAGAGGCTCTAAAGCCACTCTGTTGTGTGTTTTGTGAATATGCCTTTGCAAAAGCAAACCCACGTGTCACGGTACAAGTGCCTGTTGGGCACTAGGCCAGCACGACGAGCTGGATATGTGGATATATTGGATATGCCTGCATGAAGCAATGCAGTTTGTATATTGGTTAGGACTGAGTTGCAGCACTACTTTATTTGTACTCCAGTAAATAATGTATGGAGTCTTCTCAGGACATGTTGGTTTACCTTTTATTGAGCTTTTTTGGCTTTCTGCTAGAAAAACAAAGTGAGGGCTCCTTGGCTGCCCCTCTGGAAGGCAGCCTGTCTCTTCTCTTTGCCTGCCATGCTGACTAACAGGAACCTTCCAGACAGGGAACCAGCAAGTCCCTAATAAATTAATTTTGAGCTCTTTCTATGAAATTCTTCTTTCTGTGTATTTGAGCCTCTTTTTAAGAGGAGAAAAGGACAATTTTGTGCATAAAACCATTTGTGCTTTAGTTGGTGGTTGCTTCCTATGCCGTGTAACTTCTGTGTGATAATTAATACAGTTTAGTTTTTCTGGAATATCCTGTTCAATGCAACTTATCAGTGACATTCCGCATCTCAAATTTTGGCCTTGTTACCTCCACATATCATAACCTACTTCTGCTTTAGTTTCCCTTGAGACTGGTATCTTGGTGTTCCCTTTTTTTCTCCCACTCTCCACTGATACTTAGGTCCAGCTTTCCCTGTTTGAATTATGAAAAGCATCTTTTCTCACACAGAATATCCTGAAAAGAACTCGGCCTGGGTCTGAGGAGGAGGTGCAAGCAACGCAGGCTTACGATGCACTTGAAAAGGTAAGGCTGCCAACTCATACTGCAGCCCTGCAGGAAGGGCTCTGGGGGCTTTGGTTGATGGTACCAATAATACAGGTCAAAAATTTGGGGCTCAGCAGTAAAAATATTAGAATGTGTCCAAGGGAGGGCAGCAAAGGTGGTCAAAGAACTAAGAGGGCAAGACTTATGAGGAGCGACAGGACACGAGGTTTGTTCAGCTCAGAGGAGGCTGAGGGTGACCTCACTGCTGTCTACAACCTCCTCCCGATGGGGAGAGGAGAAGGATATGCTGATCTCTTCTCTCTGGATGCAAGGGAATGGCTTAAAGCTGTGTCAGGGGAAATTCTAATTGGATATTAGGATAAAGTTCTTCACAGAGAGTGTGGTAAGCAGTGGAACAAGCTCACCAGGGGAGTGGTCATGGTCCCAAACCTGATTGTGTTCAAAAGGTGTTTGCGCAACATTCTTAGATATATGGTTTAACTTGCAGTTTGCCCTGTGTAGAGTCAGGAATTGGACTCGATGATCCTCATGGGTTCCTTGCAACTGAGGATATTCTGTGACTCTGCAGCATCACACAGATGTGGCCCAGACTACTTTTTTCAGGACTCACTTTTCCCAGTCTCCTAACCAGCCCTTTGTGTTCCTTACCTTTGTCTCTAATTAATGATCAACTCCCATCCTAGTCCTTGCAAGAAAATCCTTCTTTAAATAAAAACAGGGCATCACTCTGTTGCATCCCTTCTTCTATCCTGTTTATTACAGAGGCAAGATTTAAAGTCTTCTGGGACAACTTGATATCTAAAATTTGTACAGCATCATGCAGTGCATGTCTCTAGCATTTCCTCCCCGGTATCTCCAAGTTAAAGCAATGCTTGCCATAGAGATTTCACCTAAAGAATATCTTCCTTAAGAAAGAAGGGTGATCACTGTAGGTATGGAGAGGCTTAGAATGCTCACCTGGAAAAATACTCACTCTGCTCTGCACTGGTGCAGCCTCACCTCAAGTCCTGTGGGCAGTTTAGGGTGACACAGTCCAAGGAGAATCTAAAGCTATCAGAGTGTCCAAAGAAGGGCCACAAAGACGGCGAAGGGCTTGGAGGGGAAGCCATATGAGGAGTGGCTGAGTGCACTTGGCTTGTCCAGCTGGAGAAGAGGAGGCTGAGGGGAGACCTCACGAGGGGCAGTGGAGGGACAGGCACCGATCTCTGTTCTGTGAGGACCCGAGGGAACGGCTGGAGCTGTGTCAGGGGAAGTTTAGGTTGGATATTGGGAAGAGTTTCTTTACCCAGAGGATGGTTGGGCACTGGAACCCAGGACAGTGGTCATGGCCCCTAGCCTGCCAGAGTTCAGGAAGTGTTTGGACAATGCTCTCAGACACATGATGGGATTCTTGGGGTGCTGTGTGCAGGGCCAGGAGTTGGACTCAATCCTTGTGGGTCCCTTCAAACTCAGCATATTCTGTGATTCTATTCTGTACTTCTTTTGCAGGAAGATACCTAAGGATTGTCACTTATGCTGACTCCTGAGGGCTGGGAGTAGTACTGATCCCACCAGGCAGTTCTGCTCCCACCTCACTGATGGTCTCTTTTCCTCTGCAGCTCATCAAGGACTGCAATGAGAATGTCCAGCGCATGAAGAGCACTGAAGAGCTGATCTACCTCAGCCAGAAGATTGAATTTGAGTGCAAGGTGAGCTCATCCATTCCCTGGGCTTTGCTCCAGCCTAATGTATTTTCTGCCTTTCCTCACAAAGCCACTTGCACTTTCTCTTTGTTTTCCTCTCCAGTATACACAGAACTGTTGAACTAGCTCTTCATCAGTGCTTCCCTTACCCAGTTATTCATGCCAACCTTCAAATAAAGGTGCCTACCATGACTTGCACCTCTCCAGCTGGAGAGATGAAACATTTCTTCAAGAGAAAGGCGAAAATGCAAATCCAAAGCTCACAGATACTCATTTGCTTGTACGTGTTTGATGTAAACATTCATTTCTGTCCTGCAGATATTCCCACTCATCTCACAGTCGAGGAGACTTGTGAAGTGTGGTGAGTTGACAGCACTGGACTTCAACAACCTGAGTCCAAAATGGAAAGTCACCACCCGGCCCATCTACCTACACCTTTTCAACGACTGCCTGCTCCTGTCTCGGCCGAAGGAGTGAGTGCTTCAACACAATTCTTGCTGCTCCTTCTAATTCCTGTGTCTTTTGGGGTCTGTGCTTTGGTGACAGAGTCCTTTCCCTCTGCCTGCCAGCAAGTGGCAGCCTTTGTCAAGTCACTCTCCTATCCCAACCTGATATATCCTACAAGTATGTGGAAATTGATAGTCCCAGCTCTTAATTACAACATGTAATAATATAAAAAGATAGCTTGTGGTCCCTAGTGCAACACTTCTATTCCGCCTTTCCATCTCTATAATGTGAAACACTTTAATAATAGCCATTTATTCTAGTTTTACTTGGTAAATGATTTCTTCCTACAGTACAGTATGAAGACTAATGAATGTGCAAATCACTGGTTTGTCATGAGAGTTGTTTCACTGCGTTAGGGGTTTAGGAGTGGTGGGTTTGCTTTTAAGCTGTAAGCTACCAAATTAAATTCTGCCAGACAGAGCTTAGTATTTTTATCCTTTTCATTAAATCCCCTCTTTTTCTCTTCTCTGGCCTTCTGAGACTTATAGCAAGAATAACACTTGACATGTCTGAGGTAGATGAAGACTCATTAAAAGCTTTTTACTTTCGTGACCTCAGAAAATAACATGGACTCGCTTTGTAACCCTCATCACCTTAAAACTCACAGCTTGTTTTGCTCCTCCCCTTTCCCTGCAGGGGTGGACGTTTCGTCGTGTTTGACCACGCTGCCTTCTCAGATGTGCGCGGGGAGAAGTGCGAGATGAAACTCCACGGAGCAAACAAAAACCTTTTCCGTCTCTTTCTGCTTCAAAATTACCAGGGAAAGAGAGTGGAGTTTTTGTTTCGGACAGAGACACAGTAAGAGCTCAAGGTTACCCTCAATATATCCCGTTAGCAGAGCCAGACACCTCCTAGGAGCCTGATGATTGTCCCTCAGCTTCCCAAATGCTGACATACCAAATGCAGCTGCTGAGCAGAGGTCTTGAAAAACATCCCCTTGCTATAACTATTTCCTTATGAACTGCCCTCCTTCTCTCTCATCATAACTGCTCATACAATACTTCCACATTATGTCATACCAAAACCAGGAATTTTTGCCTTTTCCCACTCCCTTTCTCCACTTCCCCTATCTCTGCTTCCCCAGAGTACCCTCCGAAACCCCTCCCGTGTGCAAACACCCCCTCAGCTGTCAGTCACCAGACTGCTGTCCCTCACATTGAATCCTGTGATGTTTTGCAGCAGTGAGAAGCTGAGGTGGATCTCTGCTTTGGCTCCTCCGCGGGGAGAACCGGACCTCCTGGAATGCCCTGGTGAGTCTGCTCTGCTGCTCCAGCAGTGGGGGTGGGCTGGCTCAGAGGAGTCGCAGTCTCTGTGAGGTGGAACATCCCAAGGCACAATACTTGAGGGTTTTTTGTAAATAAAGAAGATACTCGTGGTTTTTCCCTCAGTGCCAGGTCGTGCCAGTTGTTTTACCTATTCTAACTCCTCACATTAGATGAAGGCCTGTATTGTCCCTTCCAGTTCTCTGCCCTTTAGTGTTTGGGCAGTACCCAATTCCCCACCGCCTCTGTATCTGATGCACACAGCTTTACTGTTGCTTTCTCCTACGCCAGTATGATCTTTCCTCTCCTTTAGATGCACCACAGGTTCAATGCATAAAGACTTACAAGGCTCGGGAAAATGATGAGCTGGCTTTGGAGAAGGCAGATATCATCATGGTTATGCAGTACAGCAACGATGGTGAGCAGAATGAGCAATGGCTGTCTTAAAGTGTTGGATTGAGAGGACAAGGAGACTCTTCGTTAGGATGCTTTATTTGGAAGCTCAGAGGGGATCTACTCCTTTGCTCTTAGGGCCTTGTTGGAGGGGGCTTTTGGGGAAGAATGGAAATAAAATTGTGATCTTTCGCCTCACGTTGTGTTTCTCCCCACACCACAGGATGGATGGAAGGGGTAAAACTTTCAGACCGGGAGAGAGGCTGGTTCCCCTCAGAACACGTGGAGAACATCTCCAGCAAACACGTGCGGCAGAAGAACCTGAAGGAGGAGCAGCGTGTGAAGAATGCCAAGCAGCAGGTCTTCTGCAAGAAATAAAGACTCTGTTTGGACCTGTACAGTCTCCCTGCCATGGGGAAGCCATGTTTTTTTCTATTGTGCCTCAGAAGAAATGCCTCTGCAAAGAGCATAATATAGCACTTTGACAGAACCAGGTGCTTTTTGCCAAAGAAAGCGGGAATTCAATCAGGAAAAATCACTCACTTCCTCTGGGTCAGCAGGACTATGGCAGCAGGAGGAGGAGTAAAGGTTGCATGTATTGCTTGCTTTGTGGTAGTAGGGAGGGACTTAAATCGGACAGAGGTCTGGGATCTGGACTTCTGAAAATATATTCCTGGTTTTGCCACCGACAAGTTGTGGGACCTTATGCAAGTCACTTCAGAGTTCTGCCTCAGTTTTCCCAACTGCGAAATGGGGGGAAGCTCACCTACCTCACTGCATGGTGTGAGGCTAAATTCTCTAGTATTAGCAGACTAAGAGCTTTGAGCTCCTGAGAAGGAAGGTGCTAAGTGCAAAGCACAACAGAGTTAAGGAGAGTTTTCCATTTGAATGGCCTCTTGATATTCTTCATGGTGTTGATCTCCATAGTGTAATTTCCACTTAGAACAATTTATGTGTTTGATCATGCAAGTCTACTGGGGTTTAGATGGGCAAATATTTTATTGCACCCAAATTTAACTCAGTCTCAGAGTGCTGTTAAGAGTCCTTGACAGCATGAGAAAATCCACTGGAGTGGAGCAAAGTTTTCAGAAGCCACTGTGATGATGTCCCTCACCTGAAGAGATATCATGCTGAAGAATCTGCTTCACAAAGGTCACATCTCTTACGAACAAGTGTCCCACTAAGCCATCTGAAATGACATTTTTTTTACTGTGCCTCCCACTCAAAGTAGATCAGTGACTTTTGACAAAGATTTTTATTATGTGTTGGTACACGCCCTGTACAGAATTACCATGACTAAGGCACATGCAATGAAGTGGCATTTTCCTGCTGCTCTTACTCTGATCGCTCATGTGGTATTGCATGCACCATTTTGCACACTTAGGGAGAACACTGAAATATTTAGCCACTGTAGATAAAGTCAAAATATGCACCAGGGTCTCTGTTCTTTTTTAGAACTCTCTGGTTTTAAGTCCAGTTTACATGCATTTGTGCAGCACCTGTCTATTTGAGGATATGCCTTCAAGTGTAAAATACTGTTTCTGTGTTAAAGTGTTTGCGTTCAGCTCAGTCAATGCAAGATCAAGTATAAGAATCAATACACCAAAGAAAGCAACGTGTAGCCTTCTTGCATTTAATATATTTGAAGAATTAGTTATCTTCATATTTCCAGCTTTCTGTCTCTGTAACATTCTGCCTTTAAATCCCATTTACATTGTATCTAGTATAGCTTATTACAGCCTATTTATATCAATAATTTTAGCTGGATTTAAAAAAAAAAAAAAGAGTTGCTTTTAGTCTTAATAAACTCATGCACTTCTCCAGTTAAAAAAACCTTCCTGCTTTCCTCGTTACTTAGGTTTTCCTCTCAAATGTAAGTAATTCAGTATTTACTGAATATACATTTGGTATTTTCATTATTTTTTCCCTATGACTGTCCTTTCTAAGTCAGTATGAAGTACAAGCAGCTCTCTTTAGCTGAGGCAGTGAGGAAAACTTGCTTTATCAGCACACCCTAGGGTTCTTCGGTGTTATCCCTAGTGCTGAAGCTGGTTCCACAATGATGTTAGTCATCCATATCTCAAGGTAAACTGAAGGCATAATCTACAGAAACTGGGAGTCCAGCCCACGATAGCAGTAAGCCAGGAATTATTCAACTGTCTTTTAATCTGTGGTCCAGACAACAGTCTAGCAGTGCACTTCTTTCCCCTAGAAGACCTGAGGCTGGTCCCTAGCTAAGAACCAAAGGAAGCCCTACTTCAAACTAAGTGACACAAGAAGGGTTATCATCCTCAACAAGACCCATGAATGTTCAGATATCCAAAATGTCTGCTTGTCCCAGGCTGGCATGAATTTATGCAATACCTAAGTCATCAGGATCATCAGTGCCTCCACCGGGATACAAAAAACATGGGGTTGGGATCAGTTTAGCATATGTCTGTGTAAGGTCATCCCATGAAGTCTGAGGTATCCCATATCCTCTTCAGCTTCATCTTGGCTGCCTGTACCAAGGAGAAGACAGCCAGAGGTGCTGCCATTCTACATCAGAAGTCATCTTGGTAAACATTCTAAAAGTCCAGAATTCTTTACTTTTTCAACTTCCGCTCTCAAAAAACAAGCAGGCAGATTGTTCCTTAGAACCTCCCAAGGTGGTATCTATGTTAAATTCTGTATGTTCCTGTTAAAATTTGCGTTGAGATAGGAAACCTCAAGGCTGCTGTTGTGATTGACAGCACTTCTATGCTGTTTAACTAGTTGAATCAAAGGTTAACGTCTTCATGTCACAGGTACAGCCTTTATTTCCCAATGTCAGGCCTTTGTGTGTTTAGGAACATTTAAAGGTCAGCTTATGCTTCTAAGTGCTCGTGCCCTGGTTTACTTTGATTTCTTACATTTCAGATAGGCCTCAACTTCTCACTCTTCAGTTAAATTTTTAACTCCAGCGCCATCCTGCCACCAAAATCCATATCTGCACTGAAATGCTTTTTGAAACTGATTACCATCTCTTTGATTTGTACAAACTTAATCAAACTAGTCCAATACCCCTTCCAACTGCGTATTCAGGATACAGGAATCAAGTTAACGGTATCTGCTGTGTCCTATCACGGTCTTTTTTATGAGTCAGGATTTCTCCCTACATTATCTAATGTGGATAACCTGATTTCCCAGAAAATTAATATTAAACAGAAGCGTAGGCTTTGTCAAACAAGTCCCAATACTTTTCTAGGAAGATCCACAAAGAAGGCAGGGCAAAGGAACACTGTGTGAGAGGTGCCAGTGTATCTTCTCCAGGAACCTGTGGAGACTGATACATAGTGTATCTGGACAAAAGAAATTCAGTATTTCTATACTGGAAAAAAAAACCCTCAGAGGGCAGTTACACTAATTTATTTTTGTGACAAGAACAGCAATGAAGTACAAGTATAAACTGCACCTAAACAGTTTTGTTGAGAGTCTGAGAAAGTCATTGTTTACATCTGAAAATCAAATGTTCTGATTCCTGTCATTTTCATATAAAGAAGTATAAAATATATATACATATTTATATATGTGGCTCTAAAGAAAAAAAAACAAAGCTCACAGCCTTGGGAACCTGTGTTGGTCCCTCCTGAAGGAAAATAAAAGAATTCTCCACAGTTCTTACTCCCTTCACAAGGAAAAGCTGACATTAGGACCAGAGTAAATAAACACAACCTTGCTCAGAAACAGGAACCTCTAGAGCAGTTAGGAATTTTTATATTTGCACTTTTATCTAACACTGAAGAGCTCCCATCCCTCCTAAGATGAGTTGTGTTTTGTCAGCTGAATGCTGTTAGCACACTAAATGCCATTTTAGCCACAATGACATTGCAACCAGCATGTCTTGCAGATGGTGGCTGAACCAGGTGCACAGTTAGACCAATTATACTGTTTGCAAAATGCTGGCACATGTTTCAGCTTACACTCATTTAACATGGTGAAACTACTCTCAGGTGAAAGCAGCTGTGGGAGCAGGACCTCAGGACCTTCCAAGCTCTAGTGAACCTTGAAACAAAACCAGGAGGTATTAGGGAAACACACAGCAGGAGAATGGTGCCGTGCCAGCAACAACATGGTGAGCCAGTAACCATGAAGAGGATGAAGCATGTTCTATTTTAGTGCATCAGAATGCAGTTCAGCAAGGCTCATTCTTCATGCCAACACTGTCTTTGCAGACAGTGCAACCCCTGGCTGATGGAGAACTGGAAGCACTGCTAAATAACTAGAGCCAGAGCACGTTAAAAAAAGGAATATCTTCCTGCCAGCCCACTGGAAAAGATTACAGAATCACAGGGTCATTTTGGTTGGAAGGGACCTCTAGAGATCATCCAGTCCAACCCCTGGGCCCAGTCCAGGGTCACCTGGAGCAGGTGACATGGCAGGTAACATGTCAGGTGGGTTTGGAATGTCTCCAGGGAGGGAGATCCAAGACCTCCCTGAGCATCCTGTTCCAGTTCTTCATGCTGAGGTGGAGCTTTTTGTGCTTTAGTTTATGGCCATTGCTCCACATCTTATTGCTGGGCACAACTGAAGGGAGCATGGCACCATCCTCTTGGCACCTGCCTTGGAGATATTTATATGCATTAATGAGATCCTGTCTCAGCATTCTCTTCTCTAGACGAAACAGGCCCAGCTCTCAATCTCTCCTCAGAGAGATGCTCCAGACCCCGCATCATCTTTGTAGCCTCCAATGGACCCTCTCCAGCATCTCCTCGTCTTTCTCGCACTGAGGAGCCCAGAACTGGACACACCACTCCAGATAACGAGGTTCGCCTCGTTCACACGAGTTTTGCAACATCTAGGCTTCAACGGCGTGCTGTTGGCGGTATTTCCACCGGCTCTTCACGGCAAGCAGCCTCCCAGGCATCCTCCGCCGAGCCTGAAGCATTCCCGTACCCTCCGTGCGGGAACAGCATCCCCGCCGAGGCCGAGCGGGGACTCGGGAAGGCAGCCCCGTTCCCTGCGGAACCTGTCCCAGGTGTCCTTTGATGAGTCGGGGGGGCCGGGGCAGGAGTGACCCTGGGCGGGGCATTAACCGGGCCGGGCCGGGAGCGCCGCCGAGCCGGGATGGACGGGGCGGGCGCGGAGGGGGAGGACAGGGAGCGGGCGGCCGGAGGGCTGGATAACGGTGATGGTAAGGGTTCTTATGAGGGTAAATTTAAGGGTTCTTACGAGGGTATGGGTAATGCCGGCTCGCGTTAATGACCCGGGGGAGGCACCCGGCGATGAGCCTAGTGAGCGGCGCCAGGGGAAGGATAATGGCTCCTCCGGGATGTTATCTGGGCACTCCGGCCAACATTCCTCCCTGCCTCCCTCATCCCCGCGGTGTCCTGACCCCACACAGACACATCCTGGGGCTCCGTGGCGGAGTTTGGGGACGAAGGGCTGCTGGGCCCTCATGTGCCTTGGCTTGTAAAAGCACCTGGGCGAGGGTTTGGGGGCAGGTGCCTTTCCCTTTCTGTCGCGCTGAGGGGCTCCCGCTGCCTCTGGGTTTCTCGGTTTTACCTTTCCTCCCCCTCCCCACCCCCCCAGTCTGGTTTTTCTCCTCCTTGTGTGGATGGACCTCTGACTTCTCTCCGTGTGTGTGCGTTCAGGTGGCTTTGTAACAAATGCCCCAGAAGTCTTGCTCTCACAGGGCAAGTGGTTGGCTTGCTCCGAGATATGTCTAAGGAGGTAGTTGTGAGAAGGGAAAGAGGGCTTGGCTTTCTTTTTTGTGCATCTTCAACAGCTCAGGTGTTCCAGGCTGAACATGTCTGATGTTCCCAGTCCGTTAAAGTCTCTTCTGCTTAAGGTTATGTTTATCTAAAAGTGGGACAAAGTGATGTGCAGTCTGGTTTCTTGCCATATGGGAGAAAGGAGTAGTTGATAAGTTACTCTTTGTTACCTTGAAGGCCTGTCTTTCTCTCCAAACTATTTTTATTACAGCTCTTTCTTGTCAGTCCCAAGTTGTTATAAGGCCTTTGCTATGTGTTTTAGAAATAAGAGCAATTTACTTGCTCTTGGAAGAATATTTCTGTAGGTAATATAAAACAGGTACAAGGTACTTGCACAAGACTTGGAAATTTATTTTGTGATGTAAACACATACTGGTGTTTGCATAGAAACAAGTAAAACCCCTGCTCAAATCGAAGCACTAAGCTGAAAATGCTATTGCTGATTTGAGGTGTTGGGTGAGTGACAGAATGGATGACACATGAAAATACTGGTTTTTTTCACAGAATGAGCGAGATGAGCTAAGAGGCAACAAGGAGGGTGGTGGAAAATGGAATTATACAGAAGAGAGCCAGACTCTGCCTCACTTGTTTCTTGACCCTCCCCATCAGAATATTTCATGTCATTTAATAGCGGTGGAAACTGTTGTTGCTTAACAAGATCAAATTATTATAGTTGCATAGTTTCCTGCTTCTGTTTCTTTCCCCTGCAACTAATTCAGTTCTCTTAATCCTGTAAAAAGCAAATTAGAAGTTCTTGGAACAGCCTGGCATCCCCTCATACTTTCATGAAGATTCTCCCATCTGACTGATGTTGTGGTTCTTCTTCTTGACTAACAGTTGTTTCAGAAAGAAACATTGAGGCAGAAAGCAAATCCCTTATTTTGGCATTGCACTAATACGTATCAAAAGTAAACCAGAGTAAAATGTTAGAAAGAGAATTATTCTAGATCCTTTTCCTCCTCAAAATTAAACTACCAAGTTTCTCTGTAAGCACGTACAACTGAAATGCTGCCAACAGTCTGCTCAAACATTCCCCTCTCCAGACAGAGGCAGATACATGGGTTTGGGTTAATTATTCTGCTTTCTATTCTTAAGTAATCATTTATTTATTTATTTTAGTTAGCAAAAAGCACACAGACCCAGACATTCTAAGACAACCAGCAGGTTTTTGGAACATTTTTTTTGGAAATGCATATGCCAACTGGGAACGTATAACGCTTCTTTGTTATGCTGTTGCCTATTTTAATTATTTCTCTTGCTGTTCTCTCGGACCTTTCTTCTGCTGTTCAGTCTTCCTTACTGTAATGCAGTTTGTGCTTTTTGTTAAACTTGGTCACACTTCTGCACCTATTTTTGTCGTCATCCAGTTATTTAATTTGCTGTCTTGTAAGTTTGTTATTCGTAAGTGTGGCTGAAGCTGCAGAGAAATAACTCAAGGGAGTTATCAGAAGTTTGTACAATTAAAGGTTTTTGCTTGGTCATCTTCGCTATGACAGAAATACACAAAAATAAAAAAGTGATGACATTTGTCAGATAATCCCCGTTGACACAGTAGACCAGAATTTTGCTTGTGTCTTTCTCTTCTTCTTAAGTCATTAATTTTTGTTCTGTCCATTATTCCAGAGACCTTTACTATCCCCAGCGCTGTTTTCCCACTACAGTATTTGTAATATGCAACCTTTCCTTTGTGTCTGGAATGACCTCTCCCTGTAGTTTACAGTTGGTAATGTTTTTGCAGACATCTTCACTCTCAATATGAGCCTTTTCTCGTCACAGAGGTTTGAATATCTCCCTATTGACCTTATCAGTTTCTTTGCTCTTGCTTCCCTGGCAGGCTCTGTCCTGGGGACAGTTTTTATTTTGAACTCTCCAGTTCTTGTCACTGCTGGGTTTTGTTGTGTGGTGTTTTCCTTCTTCCATAACTGAAACTCCTGATCCAGGCATACCTTTTCCTTATGGTATCCAGATACAGTGCATGTGGGATGGGTTGGTTGGTGTTTGTTTGTTTGGCTTTTTTTTCCCCATTTTTTTCCTTACAGAGTGCCAGGAGGAGGAGAAGGACATGTTGCTGTGTATGGAGCACTTTGTGGTGGATGCTGATGCTGTCGGTGGCCATGGCACAGGGAGCAGTGCGATTTCTGCGTTCCAAAGCACAACTGCACAAGAAAAACCTGAGGATACCTCGGGAACAGAAGATAGGATCAGCCCTGTAAAGAAAGTGGAAGAAGATGGAAGAGACAGCACCCTGCAGGCAGCTGGGTCAGCTTCCCAAGACTTCGTGGTCCTTGACAGCCAGCTGGATTCTGCCTTGGTGTGTGGACAGCCATCCAATTCCTGCAGTGACATGAAGGCCATGTCCCCACTTGCTGTGGTTGGATTGGAACAGGAGCCCACAGGTCAGTCGGGGTCCCGTGAACATTGTGAGAGTCATTACCTTGATGGGACTGAAAAGGAGGCAAAGAAGAAAAAAAGTACAACAAGAAGTGGAATGTGTGCCGAGAAAGCACCGAGTGGAATCCCTGGAGCTCCCTGCGGGCAGGATGAGGGTGGCCCAGCTACTTGCCAGTCATCCAAATGCTCTGCAGCCCAGCAATCCTACAAGATGTCTTCACTCTTGGAATCCGCAAGTAGCCATGGTGCAGTCAAGGAGGAGAAAAAAGGGGAAAAGCAGATAAAAGCCTTACTTGAGAACCCACACATTCTACCACCGGTCAAGAAGAAGTCCCGCACCTTCTATAATGCAGGTAGATACTGGGGCACCCACTGGCAGACAGGGACACTTGTAGTGCCAGTGGCACTGGCGTTCCTTTCTCCATGCAGAAGGCCCATGGAGGTGCTGAGCTGCCCTAACTGGTGCTGCACTGTATTCCACGCCATCAGATGTGTGAGGATCTTCAAATAGAGATCTTCAAATAAAGTGTCTTACGTTTGAAGCATCGCTAGCAATGCTCTTTGTTTTTACTGCAAAAGAAGAGTTTTGTTTATTTTTATGGTTTACTTTAAAAAAAAAAAATTATGTTGTTCATGTGCTTCTAAGTATAGTAAAAATGTCCTGGTTTTTTCTGCTTTCCTCTTGTTATTTTTTTTCTTGTTTATCACATACTCCCCATGTCTCTCTCTCTCTCTCTCTTTTTGAACAATGCATCATTTCTAGAGCAGCTAGAAGAGTTGGAGAAAGCATTCCAGGAAGACCACTATCCTGACAATGAGAAGAGAAGGGAGATTGCAGCTGTGGTTGGTGTAACACCACAGCGAATCCTGGTAACGCCTGCGTGGGGGACGGTGCAGAAAAGGGATGGACAGGGACTGGGGCAGGGAGGAGGAACTCATGAGTAACAGGGCAGAGGCTACACCTACCACTGGTGACAAGGAGGAGAGCTCACAGGGATGGACACTGCTCAACCCCACCCAAAATGGCTGTGGAGTCTGGGGTTGCATATTCCACATCTTCCCATTTCCTAAGATGAATCATATCATGGGTAGATAAACATGGCTAAGGAGATGAGAGTTAATCTCTTTTGTCTTGAAGATCATGGGCAACAAAGGAAACTGATGTTTGGGGGTGTCTTTCTGCTGTTATTTTTCTGTTTGCAATGAATCGTGCAGGTTCTTCAGAAGAAAGGTTTCTTGAGGTTCCTTTCTGTCAAAGAAAGGTTTCTGGGCTCACCTGGGGATGTGTGGAGGCAGTCACTGCTGATTCATTGCCCGTGTCCCCATGTGTAGGTGTTTTCCTCCCTGAATGCATCCTTTCTTTCCATTCATCAGGTCTGGTTTCAGAATCGCAGGGCAAAGTGGCGGAAATCAGAGAAGCTGAATGTGAAAGGCAACAGAAAACATCCAACATCGTCACCTCTGTCAGATGATTATTGGTGAGGGACCTACTCTGTTTTCTCATTTTTCCACAACAGATACCTAATGAATTAAATGTTTTCCTTTGCCATTCCCCCTTTACATTTAAACTATGGCGAGATGACAGTTGAGTTGGATCTTGGTAGCCTGTCAGATTTCTTGGCAAATTGCAGTGGAACCTCTTAAAAGAGGGTTTGAAATAAATCTGTTTAAATTGCTGTGGCTGAAGTCATGTGGTGAACAATGGATGAGACAGAAAGGTGTATGGATTGCCCCTTCATTTTATGTTTTTGTGAATGCAGTGGTCAGGAGCCCATTGCATTTCCCACGGTCGCTTTCCATTTCCATGGATTTTCACTTGGTGATGGAAGTGATCTAAGTGATCTAAGCTGCTTGTTAGATCAGTCTTACAAAGTCACGGGCTTCTTTGATTAAATATAAGGTAGCACCTTTCATAGGTGAGCAGGGGACATTTACTGGGGAGAAAGGGAGCATGTGAGACGATAGATAGTCTTTCAAGGGGTAGTGAGTGAATGTGTGAGGGGAAGAAGTTAGTCTCCACAGGGATATATTTATGGCAATCTGAAGTAGGAAAGCAGAATGCAAAGAGGAAAAATTAAGTTAAAGATTGGAGACCACCTGACTTATTTGGTTGCACTGTCCCTGCTGCCTGTCCTACACTGGTGACTCGGGGCTGCTTCCCCAAATACTGTCAAGACAGCATTCCTTGCACACCTAAGTCAGCCACTGCTTGCTTTTTATACCCGCTGGTGATGTAGGATCTGTCCATTGTAGGGTAGAAGAGTGTGCATTTGGTCATAATGCCCTGCCTTGTCTTCTGGTTCATCCTCACACCCTTTGTGCTGCCTGCAGGGCACCTCCTCTGCCTGTGCCTCCATTGCCTGACGTTGCTCGTGACCAACCTGCTGTGGTGGGAGGAAACGCTGCAGCTGGGAACTGCTCCAGCCTGCTCAGAGCACAGCCTGCACCACTCCCTTCTGCCTCAGGTGAGACCCTGACCAGCACGAGTGTTTCCCATAACTACAGCATTGGCTGGTGGAGCTGGGATGTTCCCAAACACTTTAGGGAAGGTCATGTGAAATGCCCCATGCCATCAGTGCAAAATGTGACACCAGGTCACCTGACAGGCTCAGAAAGTTGGGGTTGATCAGCCTTGAGAAAAGAAGGTTGTGTGGAGACCTCACAGCACCTTCCAGTATCTGAAGGGGCTACAGGGAAGCTGGAGAGGGACTTTTCATCAGTGAAAGGACAAGGGAAAATGGCTGCAAACTGAAAAAGGGAAAATTTAGGTTACCTACTAGGAAGAAATTCTGCCCTGTGAGGGTGGTAAGGCCCTGGCGCAGGTTGCCCAGAGAAGCTGTGGCTGCCCCATCCCTGGAAGTGTCCAAGGACAGGCTGGATGGGGGTTGGAGTAACCTGGTCTAGTGGAAGGTGTCCCTGCCCATGGCAAGGGTTTGGAACTGGATGATCTTCAAGGTCCCTTCCAACCCAAACTTTTCTATGATTGTAGGTGAAGCAGCTCTCTGCTAACTGAGTCTCTACCAGTACAGTGGTGCTTCTGTGCTGATGCTGGAGCCAAATTTGCAGTCCTTGTTCATGTCCTAGCCCAAGCCAGCAAGGAATTCTGAAGATGACTTTATAAGGATAAGCGATAGGGGCATTTTTCCATACTAGCTGTTTGACACTGCTCCTGCTGCTCTAAACGATGATGGAAGTATTACTGTGGTTGTGATGTTGTTCGTGGCAGATGCACACATCCCATACTCTGGTTTAGATGGAAACATTCTGGCTACCACCCCAGTCAAGTGAGCTGCGGGAGGAAGGCGCACTGTACAAACTGTTGGTGTTGTAGAGGCTCCCTCAGGTGGTCCATACCTTTAAATGCCCAAGAGGATTCCTTGGCTTCCTCAGGCAGTGCAATTTGCCGTTTTTTGCAAGACCTCGAGAGGGTGAGACTAGCTGAGTTCCGCAGGTGATGCTGAATTTACTCTCAGTTGCAGTGGAGCTGGAAGTCAGTGGGGTGTGCTGTTCGACCAGGATTCTACCTGAGCTGTGCTTAAAGGTTGATGGCAACTAAAGACAGAGTTTGTTCAACTGTTTACTCGTGTGTGGAGTACCAGAGCATTCCCTGGAGTCAGGAATGCTCCCAAAAGCACTTCCACTTTCCAAGCTGGCACAATTTGAAAAGATTTCCGAAGTGATGAGGACCTCATCACTTCCTTGGGAGGGATATCCCAAGCAATATATGTGCTGACATATGGCACTACTGTGTTCATTTTCCTGCTTCCCAGTGTAATTCACTCATTGGAATTTCTGCTCCCTCATTTTATTCCAAATGTACCAGTATTTAGTTATCAGTATTAAGGCCGGTTCTTGCGACTCGTTTTCTAATAATGTTTTGGGTTTTTTTTCTTAAATAGTGTTGATACCTTAAAAGTACTTTGGCACTGTAGAAAGTACCTGTAAGATTGTATCAGTAAGCTTAGAATGCTAATAAGTACTTCTGTGTGCTAAAAGTACATAATTGAGATACTTTCTTGATAACCTAATTTAGTATTTCTGTCATTTAAATTTGCCTGTCATCCTCTCAAGGCAAGGGCTACTTTAGTCAATCCTATGACCTATTTAAACAATAGGACTGTAATTCAGTTCTAGTTTTTCCACTTCTTACAGCAGGGTAAATATGGTCAAAATGTTTGAATAATTCACTGCTTCCGAGAGTGATGAAGCAGTGTAGTCTGTTGAGCCCTGTACTTAATTAGATAAAGATTAAGGATTTGCAAAATAATTCATTTAAAGGAAACAAAGCAATTACCCTCAGATTTCTATGCTTTAGGAACCTCTGCTGGCTCCTAAAATACATCTGCAGACATGGTATTTAGTCAAGAGAGAATATAATAGAATCATAGAATGGTTTGGGTTGGAAGGGACCTTAAAGATCATCCAGTTCCAACCCCCTGCCATGGGCAGGGACACCTTCCACTATCCCAGGTTGCTCAGAGCCCCATCCAACCTGGCCTTGGACACTTCCAGGGATGGGGCAGCCACAGCTTCTCTGGGCAACCTGTGCCAGGGCCTCCCCACCCTCACAGCGAAGAATTTCTTCTGTATATCTACTCTAAACTTTTAGTTTGAATCCATTTCCTCTGTCAGAGAAATAGAAGTTTCATTCAGGGATGTGATCTTGTCCTCTGTTTTCAATGAGCCATTTCTTTCTGGGGAATCTGCACACTGGGATGCAATTCTCCATGTGGAAAAGACAAGCAACCCTTCCAATAGGAGAGAAAGGTCCCATCTGAATTCTTGGTGCAGTGTGTAAGGAAGAAAAAGGGCACGTGAATGTCCCTGAGAGTGAAGTGGGTATGTGGAAAATGAGTGATCAAGAGCGCTAGGTTTTTACTGCTGGAATCCTTTCAGCTTGCTGCTGACTGCCTCCTATTGCATTTGCTGTGTGTGCATCCAGCTTTTGGGAAACACAGGCTTCCTCTGCTTGTCTGAAACCCCTGTGTCTTCAGCCATAGGGATATGTGAAAACGAGAGTGTACTTCATTCCACGAGATCTGTGTGCGGGAGCAAGCTTCCCCTTGTTCTCTTTAAATCATGCTGGGCAAGAAGTAATGAAATCTATTTGTGTCATCCAAGGCTGGTAAATACTTTCCAGATACAGATCTGTTTGGGGGGATTAAAAAAAGTACCTTTTCTAGGTCACTTTCCAGAAAAGAGGCTTGCTTTTGCTAGTGCACACGAACTGTGAGGTTTGGTGATTGGCTTTGGACCTGGTTGCCTGAGGGAAGGGAGGAATATGGTCTGTGTAATGAGCCACATGCTGCTCTATTTATTTGTGAAACCCACCCTACCCTCCAAATTTGTTCAACTCTAATCAGATGGAAGGTAGAAGTCCTAAAAATTACAGTCCTACAAGTCATGGGAGAACTGGTGCCTGGGCAGAGTAGAGACCTAAGTTGGTGCACTCTTTGAGGGAGAAGACTGATATTTGGTGTAGAGAGTCCTCATAGAAGTGAGATCTGCAGGGCACAATGGCATGGAAAGCTGCAGTTGCAGTTTTGCCTTAACTAGATGCAGGGTAACACAGCTATAGGGAATAAAACAATAAAATTTGCTTATTTTTATTTATTTGTTTGTTTGCTTGTTATCTAGCGTTGCATAGGCAGACTTTTCTCTTTAAGAAAACAAAAATTGAAACAGGGAAAATGAAAGACGATGGGACCTGAATTCATTCATTAAAAAAAAAAACTTGCCAAGAAATAGACCTGTCCAGGGTCCACCTGTTAGCTTTATTAAAATATCCAAACTAGCTGAAGCAAAACAAAAGAGGAAACAAATTAGAAATAAAGGTTATCGGTTTACAAGGCAAAACCAATTGCTTAGTAATGTCCCCCATGGAGGGTTTCAGCAAAATAATTTGTGGCCTGTGCACTGTGGTGCAGTTGTGCCCATAGATGGTGCTCTGCTGGAGTGGCTGTTCAGCTGCTTTCCTGGGTACCAGTGTGTTTAACCACCGTCATAAAAAAATGACTTTTCTGCATGAGAACAGGACAATCTGCTACGCAAGACTTTTGGAGAGTGTTGAGTGCTGCCTTTTCCATTGTTTTTCCTTGCTCTGGCCAGTACTTCTGACTGTTGGGTTTGGGTTCTTTTTTTTTTTCCTTAATGTCCCACTGTTTTTTCCAGTTCTCCAAACAAGCTGATTAAAAATGTCTGCGAGTTGTATTTGAGATGTATTTTACCTTGATGGCAGTTACTGGCTTCTGATTTGGATATTGGGCACACTGCTTGCTATGAGAGCCTTTTGTGCCTCAAAACCTCAATTTTGAGCTTGCTTTGATCTTAGAATTGTTTTTTACTACTTCTGCTGGACAGCATGCCTGAGATTAATGGATTTTTTGACACTGTCAGTTCTTTGAAGTTTGTCTTGTTTTCCTGAGACTTCTTACTGAGATATCTATCTATATATATATCTATCTGTGATTCATTGACTTAAAGCATTGGCTTATGATTTTTTTCAAGTTAACCCTTAAGAAAGAAAAGTTCCTCGGGTTTGTGGGAGGAGATTGTTCTGCCCCACTGGTGATTTTGACAGAAATCCTGTGTTTCATGTGGCTGTATTGTGAGGACACCTGTCAGGAGCCCAGTCTGTGCAGGTAACTCTTAAGCAAAGAGCAAGGTGATTGATTATTCACTGGTAGAGATGGAATTGTTGTGGAAGTCTTGGGAGCAGTTGGATGAAGCTGGATATGATCTGTCAGAGAACAGCAAGTAAATGACAAGCTCTAATGTTTTCACTCACAGGATTCTGGTTTTTGAACAAATTACTTTAAAGCTGCTGATGTGTAGCAGACGTGGCAAGCAGGAATCATATGTTTTGATCAAGTGGTAGGTTCTGGCCTACTGAAAATCCAGAAGAGGATCAGACTGACAGAGCAATGTCTTGCCAGAGCAATGCAGGTAGAAACTGAATTGGTTCATTGACCATCACTCCAATTAAATGAAGAGGCCATTGCTCCTAAGTTTGATTAATGTTTTATTTTCTACTTTCAAGATGTCATTTGCATGAGAAATGCGTTTTCTTGTAATTTCAAGAAGAGGAAGCATCTGTGAAAAGCTTTGTGATGGCCCTTAATGTCCCAGTAAAGGCTGTAATTACTCAGCATTAAAAGAAACTGTTTGTGACATCAGTGTGTGACACAGAGGCTTGTGAAACCAGGCCCTGCTCTAAGTTGATGAACACACCTCTAGGACGGGCCTCAGGTCTCCTTCACGACTCCACTCGTGAAGGGCAGAGATCCCAGTCATCCCGACAGAAAAGCACACATCCATTTCTGTTACTTTAAGGCTCTGCCCCACTCTTTGGAAGCTGTTTGCAGTAAAGGGTGGATCTCAGAACTCTGCCAGGATGTTGAGGAAGCAGCTATAGTAGGGGTAAGGCAGCTGTGTAGCTGGAGTCTTAGAACAGACATTCTTGAGTCAAGGCACGTGTCTTAACCAGGGCTGGTTCAGAGATCTGAAGCTGCAGATCATTAAATTGCTCTCCAAAAATTCCCAAGGTTGTCTCATGGACTGAAAATCCAGAAATAGTGGAAGCAATAAACAAAAATCCTGCTGTTACATTTCAGTGTTCACTGGAAAGCATTCTGAGGTTATTTATCTCTATATCAGTGCCAGGAAAAGCAACAGAATTGTAAAATGTAGGTATTATCTCAAGCCAGTGATCAGAATTCTCCATCAAACAATTCTAGAATCTTCCGTAAATATGTCAGATTTAGCAGCTATTGCTTCTCTGGGAATTATTTATTCTCATTGCATTTGTGACTCTATTCAGAAGACACGATTTTAGTGTCTGTCTTTGAAAGGACTGAGAAGCAGAGGAGTCTTGAGAAAAGGCTAAACCAGCTCTTTGAAGGCCAAGGGTGTCCCTTCACAATCTCTTTGCCTGGGGGTCCTATTGCCATGACCCACAAAGATTATCTGCACTAAGTATTGCAAATATTTAAAAAAACAGAACTTAATTTTTAGTAGGTGTGAAAGTGGGATTAGAAGTGACTTCCTGGACTCCTTGTATTCATCCTGAGGAAGACTAGTGCCACCTGCAGAACAGCTCATCCTAATGTCATTATTGAAGTGAAGCTTTACCTGGATGTAGACTGGTTTTCAGGTAGGTGTGTTTCATAATGTTTTTGTGAACATTCTGGGACACAATGCTTAGGAGAACCTGTGCAAATGAAGGTTTAAAAAAAAAAAAAATCAGGAGAGATCTTCAGTTTCATTTCTGGCTAAGCTATTTTGATTCTGAGGACACTAAATATTGGCTTGGCTTGTGCTTTGTTGTGTAGGAGTAGATCAAACACCAGGAATGGGACGGGTGCATTGTAGATACTGCCTGACATGGATAGGTAGTATGCTCAAACAGAAAAAATAAGCCACTGAGAATTGCATGGGCATGTGAATGCTTTAGAGATGCCATCCTAGGTCTTGCTCTAGTTTTCTAAATGAGCCCAAAATCGGGGTTATTGAAACGTGAAAAGTTTTCATTGAAACATCATGGTTCCCTCTCTCCATGGTTGCAGAGAGTTGGGAAAAACAGAATGTGGGAAGACACAATAAGAGAGACAAAAATGCGTAGTGTGATGGGGAATCTGAGAGACAGTGCTGTGAGGTGTTGAAGTGGAATCTCCTCATCAGCTCTCTGGGCTTGCATTCCAGAATTCTCCAAAGGTTGCTAATGCTTGCTGTGGCATCTTTATGTTTAGGTTTTTTGCTTGAGGCCTTTGATTCACACCTGGTGGAGTGCATTTGATGTTACCCTGTATGCCTGCCAGGATGAAGTACAACTGTAAACTCTCCCTACCAGCAGCTTTCCATAAAAGCTTTCCTATGAGTGGGAGTAGACCAACTTTATCTGAACAGTTGGTGATATTTTCTCTTGCCTGCCTCATCCTTGTGCTGGTTGAGCCTAGGTAGACTTGAAAAATCATTTCAACTTGTCCTGCACACTTGAGGTTTACACTTGTGAAGAGAGAAATCATTTGCTAATTGCCATAATGAAAGGGAATCTTGTTCTCTTGCCCCAAGTGCAAGCTCCTTGAGCTTCTGTGTATAGTTGTTACTCTGGATCACCAGCATATGTGACTCTGACCTTTAATTTCCTCTGTTGTCCTCTTTCCACAGAGGCTCTTCTGTAAGAAACTCTTCCTCTCTCATTTTCCAGCAGTGACTGAGGAAAGAGGTCACCAAACAAGATTCTAGGAACCAAAAGGTGTTGGTTTCTTTTTCCATGTCCCAGCTTCTTTTTCCAAAAGATCTTCAGCTGACATCTCTGCTCTTTTAATTTTTGTTTCTGGCATGACTCATCTGAATGAAAATATGGTGAAAACAATGACTGTGGATGTGCACATTTTTGTTTCTTTCAAACCACAGTTAAATTTTTCAAAAGGGTAATCTTTTGAATTGAGTGCAGCACACTCCTCCCAGAGGACAGTAGTGATGGAAGGTGACTGGGGGATCATTCCTGGCTTTTTTCCAGGAAGTACTTTGCTTCACTTGCCTGCCTTCTTGTGAGCTGAATAAATATGATATGCAGAGGCTGAAATCATGAAGATAATTTTATTTAGCCCATAAACACCATCCTGTGCTCCAGAGAGCTTGCTAGTACTTCCTTGTCCTTCTCTACAGCAATGCCGGTACTTGCTCACTTTTATTCCCACCAGTTAATGTCCACTCTGTCCTTGGCATCTTGCTTTTCTGTTCTGCTCCTCCTTCCCTCTGCCTGCTCCTGTTCATTCCTGCTATGTCAGCCCAGTGTGACATTCTCTCTCTTGGTTCACAGCCTCCTCGGTAGCAGGAATGTTGGCACGTTGTGAAGCAGTTCAGACGAAGGTGTCACTACAGCTCAACTTCAACTCCAGCAAAGTGGAGTGCTTCCCGAGCCTTCACAGCCCTCCTCCCATCCGCAGGGCCACCAACCTGTCCTTCAACCCCCCCAGCCCCATTGTTCCCTTGGTGCTGGACATTCCCAACAGTGAACGCTGCTTGTCCAGTCAGGAAAGTGGCTCCAAGGAGGCCTTCACTTACAGCATCCAGAATCAAGGGTAGGAACAGACGAGAAGGGAAATGAAGGGGAAAGCCTGGGAGAAAAGCCTTGGGAGGGTGAATGTGGGACATGGGACAAGGAATTAGGTGGGAGCATAAGTGAAAAGTGAGGTACAGGAGTGACAGTATCTTTTAAAGGGAGCATGAAAAGCTGCATGGTGTGCACAGTGGGACAGGGCACCTGCTGTGAGACAAGTGATACCTGTGGTCAGAATGCTTCCAGAATTGCATACCTGTGAAGTGAAAGAGAGGATGTTTCAAACTTCGGGGTGTGCTTTGGAGAGTGGGAAGATAATCCCCACTAACACCCATTGGTCAAGAATCCTGCTGTAAAACCACTTGGCTCAAGTGGTTTCTGTTGCCCTTGTCCTGGCATTTGGGAGGAGGGGTTGGCATCAGATCAGGGTTGGCAATAACACAGGTGTTCAGTATGTAGGTTGCCGTAGCTGTTGACCCTACTTTAATCTCTGGATTGCCTTTCCTTGCTCTCTGCAGCTTGAGTTCACCACCTTCCTGTCATTACCCTGAGCAGCTGGAGACCACAGGAAACCTGGAGACCATGTACTGCCAGTACAACAGCCAGGGGGGAATTTATCAGCTGTCCCAATATTCCCAGCAGCACCAGCTCTCCCAGTTCTGCCAACTGCCAGATTACCTGGCCACCAATGTGCTCTCCAGTGACCACCTCCCTCCTCCAACACCCCCTGAGCCCCATCCAGCTTTCCTGGCCTTACCTGGTAACACTGGAGCAGTAACCTACGGAGCTACACAAGGCTATGGACAAAACCACATAGGGGGACAGCTCGTGCCACAGCAGCCAAGTGGAAACTCAGGTAAATTTCTGAAATATTTTGTCATCCTGCACCTCTAGAGTAACTAAACCGTACCCTGAAACATTCAGGATGATCAGTGGCTGTGACAGAAAGTAGAAACATGCACATGCATGCACAAATATATTTATATGTGCCCATCTTTTTTTCTAATTTCTAATTATGCTTGCTTTTTTTAAACTGCTGAGTGACCCATTCATTTGAATCAAAAGTTACTACACAGGTTGCACGTGTCAGAAAGAGCCTTAAACGTGAATGTGTCAGGTAGTGCAGTGGTTTTTCTCTGGACTGGAGAACTAACTTTTGCAGGAGTGTTCTGTTGTGCAAATGAACATGCCTTTGGTGTATGTGGGTGGGAATCCAGGGTGCAAAGTGGAAAAGGTGCCACAGCAAGTGGAATAGTTGGAGGTAGAAAGAAAAACAGGGTTCTCATTCTGTTGGGCTTCTGCAGAAACCAGTTTGAAGTTTCATATCTTGGGGTAGTGCAAAAGAAGAGCGAGGCAGAAGCCAGCAGAGTATGCATATAGTCTTTCTTCCTCTTGTTTGAATTTGCAACAGATTAAGGCACTTCTGCATAATTTTCTAAAAAGTAACTAGGTGAGACTGGCACTGTTGGTCTCCTTGTTTTGTTTCCAGGCTTTGCATTTTGAAGTTATTCAAGCTCAAGTATAATGGAATGATAAACCATTGCAGTTAAATTATTTGGACTGTCAGGTTTGTTGAATTAAGCTCGCAGTCCAAAAACTACATCTCTTGTCTTATCTCATAAGAGAATAGTTTCAGACCACAGATGCTGCTGCTGTTTTTGTACCAGTCTTGTGGACCTTGTCAGGGAGGGAAGTCTGACTCACAGCAGGCTGCAAGCTGGCTCATGCTCCCATTGTTCCTGCTGACACTGTCCAGGCCAGGTTTGCAGCACCCCCGCTATCTACCACACTTTGGCCTGTCTTCCCTCTCTGGTTTCAAGGCATAATTATTCTTTTCAGTGGTTTTTCAGTCTGAGGTGCCAGAAGTAATGAGAGGGCTGTGCCCCAGTGCTCCAAATTAACATTTTTATAGCGTGATGCCAAAGTGTGTGTTGCATTCTTCGGGGCACGTTGTGTGAGCATAAAGGGGTGTGTGAAGGTGCAGGCTGATAAAGTCGAAAGATTGTTGAAGGAACAGAGGCAGAGTTGATATTCTCTTACTCTGTCCAGAGCACAATCAGCAGTGCATCGCTGTTCTGTCCGAGGAAGGGATCCTACAGCTGTTACGACCAAGTTCACAGAATCATAGAGTGGTTTGGTTTGGAAGGGACCTTAAGGATCATCCAGTTCCATCCCCCTGCCATGGGCAGGGACACTTTCCACTATCCCAGGTTGCTCAGAGCCCCATCCAACCTGGCCTTGGACACTTCCAGGGATGGGGCAGCCACAGCTTCTCTGGGCAGTGCCTCACCACCCTCACAGGGAAGAATTTCTTCCTAAAAACGTTCCAGGTTCCCAAAGTGCAGTGGGCAGGGAACCAGTCTGTCAGTGCAGACACCTGTGAGTCTTACTTCAGTGTGTAAGCAAGTGAGCAGCTTTGTTGGATTATAGATATTACCTAATAAAACGTTCCTGCTTCCAGCTTCTATAAGTGAAAGTGAAGATTAAACATCCAGGTTATGCTTGGCAGAGCTGGAACCTCTTGGAAAATAGGAGTGGAGAAAAAAAATTGGGGAGTGGGTGTCTCTAATGTCATTACATACTCTTGGGATCAGTGCTGAGTGGCAATGTGATTTCTTTTTACATTATAACAATGCTATGAACTTCCTAAATTTTTCCTCCTAAGAACTACCTTTTGGATAAAAACACTGCAGTATAAACAGCAGAGTGATCCTTCATCTATATGTGGTGTCTGCTCTACTGCAGTGACCACCAGGGCATGACTGCAATGCTGTTTGCACTGAGCAAAGCACAACATAAGACATGCTGCTGTTATTTTCATTATTTTGTCTTTCCTTTGTTGCTTTTCCCTCAGCAGACATCACTGCCTATCAAGCTGTCCCCTGGAGTGATTTCTACGTGCAGGGAGTTCAATTCTCAAATCAGCCGCACTCCCAAATGCCATTTTCTAGCATGGCAGGAGGACAGAACTTCACAGAGCCATATCTTCTTCAAGTGCCCAATGAAACAGCACTGGGATCCGTGCCACAGGCTGGAAAGCAAAAGGGAGTGACACCAGACCAGAGTTCATCAAACCAGAGCCACCAAACAGAGCCAGAGTTGGCATCACTTGCTGAAAGAGAGAGGATGTAGAGTGTTGTAGCAAGAAAGGAGACACCGTTGTTGGTAACTGAAAGGCCAGCTGATTATTTTTTGCGGGGGGAAAAGGAAAGAGTTCCAAGACAGCAGGATAAAAACTGTGGCATAAATGGGAGTGCAACTTCCTTTTTTCTGGGCTGCCATCTGAGGCTGATCCTGTTATCCTGTTCTTGGATTGATCTGTTTGTAGAAATGGGGACTTAGAAGTCAGTAAAATAGATGCTAAAGTTCTGTCCTCTCCCAGACAACATCTGTTGTGAGCTGAATGCTGCACGGGACTGACAATTTCTAAGATTTCCAGAGGTACAAACACCTCTCTTCAAGGCAGAACTTCTTCAGCATGAACTTCTTCAGAGGGGAAAAGGGAAAAGAAGAAGGAGCTTTCTGTCTGGATTTCCATTTCCAGGCTTTTATTTTGGAAACAAAATTACCCTACTTTCAAACTGTTGAAAGGTGTCATATGCCTTAAATGTTCTTTGGGGTATATATGTGTCTAATTTTGAAATATGAGACATTTGAAAAATCCAAGGTATTTTGTGTCATGTGAAATCACATTGACTAATGAATCTGTTTGGGTTTTTTTCAGAATCAAAGAAGAAACTAATGACTGACACTGCTCTCTGAGGAAGAAAAAAAAAAACAACAAAGGAAAAGGAAACATTGCCATTTTAAACTCTGCAAAATAAGAAGAGTCAAAAAGAGAGTCAAGAATAATATTTGCAACAGAAGCACTTTTTTGTTTCTTCTTTTTTTTGTTGTTGTTGTGGTTTGTTTTTTTTCTTGTTGCCGTGATTATTTTCCTGCTGAGGAAAGAAGTGGGGAAATACTAATCAATAAAAGCTTCTGGTCTGTGGCAGGTTTTTTTTGTTTGTTTTTTGCAAGTCTCCTGATTTTAATCCTGAATTCTAATCTTGAGGAGCCCACAGACAGGAAAGTGCTGATACAGGCACCAGAGTCCCATGGGTGGAAATTCCAGATCATGCAAGAGTCAGAAGGTATGGCTGCTGTCCTGCAACACAGGGGAAGAGAGCACAGGAAGAATAAGATGTATGCAAAACAGGGGGAGGAACTCCACCAACTACCTCATTTTAGGGACTCCAGACAGAGAAAGAAGTGTCTTTGGAAGTCTACCATTAGTTTGGTGTTTTCTAGCCTTGAATTACTTTAAAAAAATATTTTCACTGTAAAAGTGTACCAATAAACAGCTGCAAAACTGTGACTATAAATGCTGCCCATGTAACCAGATCCTTCTCAGTTATTAATTGGTTTAGCATCCTATTTCAATTGATCTATTTGATCTTGGCTCCTGATTTACCTGTCAGCCTGGGAAGCAAAGTAAGTCTCTGAAATCAGCTGTCAGGGGCAAGAGCAGAGGACTCCAGTGGTGAGAGTTTTGACTCTGGTTCATAAAAAGAGCTGCAGTCCCTAGGAACCATGGTTCCCAAAGGAGCTGTTTGTAACAGCCTGGATCTGTGGGATGTATGAGTGGCTAAAACGTTGCTCTCCCCACGTCCCTGTGAGGAAAGACCATCATGCAGCAGGAAGATAGACATGCATTTCCTTTGCTACTTTCTTTGTAAAACCCTGGGTCTCTCCACTGTCTTTTAGACACTGGCAAGGCCTCAATAATTTTTATATTTACTGTGATCTGGAGGCCCCTCTTGTACCTTGTAATTAAGCGTTACCAAGTCTTTTGTTTCAGTTTCTCTCCAGTCTGTCCGTAAAGAGTGTCTGCCAGGAGCTGAATGCTGCAGCTCCTCTCCTTTTTCTTTCTCCTGTGTCCTGTAAAACACTGTTCTATGTCTGGCAGTGGCTGAACACTGCTGGAAGACTAAGCAGTATAGACAGGAACAGGTTTATATCTTGAATCTACAGATTTGTGTGGATATTCTGGAATTGTCATTTCCTAGAGCAAAAGTTAATTCTTGTCTGTAATAAGCTGAAATTCTTTTGAGTATGTGCATTAGTTCACACTTGTTTCACTCATCCACAGCTTAATAGCCTAAAACAATATTTCCAAGAGGTGTGAATAGGAGTTTTAATTGGGATTACAAGTGCACTCTGAAAGCTGTTAGTGGTGACGACGGCAGGATTCTTCATGGCTGGGAATCTTGCCTGGATCCAAAACCAGCCCTTCCAGGAGGTGAAGAGGACAAAACAAACAGAATGCCCATTCTCTTATAGTAAAGAAGAAAATAATTTAGTGTGCTTTTTGAGAAGCACTCATGTTGAGAAACATGCCTTTGGCTGTGGTCTGGTGGCAGACTGAGGCAGCCCATTCCCATCTCCTGCCCAAGGCATTGCCCATCAAAATGTCCTTTGGACACTCCCATCACTAAGTGCTATGTGATACAATCTCAGAAGCTTTGGGGGTTGAATAAGCACAGTCAGATTTTTGAAATGGCCAATCCTTTGTGTTTAAGCTTTTGGGTAAAACGCAGGCTTCTCTGGGAATGGTTTGAGTGGAATGCTCTGGTTCATTTCCATGCAACATTAAACTTGCCGGGTTCAGTTGGGCTTGAAGTTTTGAATTGAGCTTTCTTTCCTATCAGAAGGAGGAGGAAAGGGTGGGTACCTGAGAGTACTGCAACTTACTGGTAGTGGATTTAGTGTTGCACAGGTGCGTTCAGTTTTATTATTCCTTTTTCATGTTAAGTCTGAAGAAGGCTCACTCTGTTAGGGTGGGCATGATCAAAATTCCAAATGCCGTGGCTTCCTGACTGTGGCACGCCCTCTTTTGAAGGAGACAATTGTTTTGCCTCTGTATCATCATTTGATGATGCAATGCCAAGCCAAGAAGTCCGAAATTTGAAGCAAGACTTGGTGCAAATTTGTGTGTGTTATCACGTGTTACTGGGGTTTTTTTCAAGTTGTTTTTCAAGGTGGAAAGCCAAACTGTGGATGTATTTGTATTGGACTTGAGCAGTACCATGGCTGTGAGACTGGAAATGGGAGTGAGGTTATTGTCACAGACTTGTTTCCCCAGAAGGAATGAGACTGTATGGTTTTGTCCAGTTCCCCAAAGTGTGGCTGTTCAGCTGAAAAGTGCACACATCTGCGTGTCTGTCCTCTATACTGCGTATTTTAGCTTAATTAAATTTTTAACTTTGCTACTCCTAAACAGGTAAATCTGGTACATTGACCATTTCCTATGTGCCTTGGCCAGCAAGTAGACATTATTTTCTACAAGCAAGTCCTGTTTTATGTGGTGAGAGCACATAAACTCTCATCAACTAACTTTTTGATTTTAGTCAACAAAAGAAATCTTTTCTTACAGGCTTTTTAGTTTCTGTAAAGTGGGATACATTAGGAAGTATCAGTGTTAATTCAGTTTAACAGCAGGAATTCCCAAGGAATTTTTTGCATTTATTATAAAGGTTGCTGCAAATCATGAGAGACAATAATCTATTGCTGAATGGTAAATGTTGGTTTTTCTTCACATAGCTGTGCTAAGCACAATACATTAAATAAACCACAAACCAAACCAAAACCAAATCAGTCACCTGACAGTGCCATCCACTGTCATAGATGAATGCTGACAAACATGAAAACACCTGTGAGTCCTCATTTAGCTTAATGATAATCATATTTAGCATAATGATAATAATACCTCTGCCAGGTGAGCCTGCACAGCATCAGTCATCAAAACCAACACAGAGGGACTCCGGGACAACATTCCTTAGCCTTCTTTTGTGTCCCAGGTGCCCACGTCTGCCTGATCCATCAGATAAATTTTGAGCATTAAGCCAACAGCTTCACAGAGACCAGGGCTGTGGTAGCAGTCTCCTAAGGCTTGTAGCTGGAGGAATGAACTGCTGAAAAGTATTTGGTTTTACAGCAAGGCAGCTGTAAATAGCTAGGAGCTTAAAGGTTCCAGTCATATACAGGATATAAGCCGTCCTCTTTGGGATACCTCTTTTGCCCTCTATGCTCACTGTGTTCTTACAGCATGTAAGACAAGGGGGAGAAGTTCCTCCCTGGATTTCTTTTCAGGAATTTTGAGTAAAGTACCTCGTGTGTTCCACCTCACCTTCTGGTCCTGGAACAGAGAGGGATCCCAGCTGGGCCAGCACTCCCTGATGTGATGCAGGGGCTGAGGCACTGTGGCAGGACAGTCCACCCTGAACAGACCTAAAATGCAGTAATGCACACAATGCAAGCCATCGTGCAGGCCATCATGAAAGCTGTCATGCAAGTTCAGCTGCTGGGCCAGGGTGCTGTCTTGGTGTTAAATTATGCTGAGACCATCCTGGTTCACCAGGCTTCGAATATACATCCCTTTTTTTTTTTGAAATCAGCTGTGACAGATAAGCAAGTCTGCCAGCTTGTGACTACCAATCTGTCACTTCATAACTATAAAAGCCCGGTCCAAACTTCCACATGGCAGATTCTTCCATGTACTTCCTTGAAGTGTGGAACTTCTCCCATGAAGCAGGGATGCCTCGTCATGGTTATTCCCCAGGGGTTAAGAGAAAGAGAGACATCTGCCCACTGTCTCGTATGGTGAGTTATATCAATCTCTACTTAATGGTTGTTTCTTTTGCTAGCTTTGATACAATTGCTTTAATATAATTGCTTTGTTACAAGTGCACTGTATTACTTTGTTATATAATACTCTACTAGTAGATTTTTTAGCTTTTACACTGAGTAGTAAATAATTCTGATTAGGGTCTTTCATCTGTTCACCTGCTTGTTAATTTGTCATAATAAATAATTCATTTATATAAATGTATCCGTTTTGCCATCATTAAAACCTGCCGGACAAAGTGGTTCCTTTAAATTTAAACCACTAACATAGTCTGAGGCTAGGACAGGATTCAGCTGCACCTAAACCCTTCCCTGAGGAGGACTTTAGAAAGCAAAGGAGTCCTTTCTGCACCTTGAGACTCGCCAGGCAAGGCTTTGCTTTTTAAAACTTTGTCAAAGCATTCCACTCTCCCGTGACAGGCCCAAGGCTGTCCGTAGTTTTTGGGGAAGAGAACCAGTCTGACACCTGGTGTTTGTGACAAGCCTCTTCTTTGCCTCACCCAGGGCTCCAGAAGGTGCTGTAAAATCCAAACATCTCGATTGGAGGTGAGCAGAGCCTGTTGTCTTGAGCTCCTGTAATCCCTGAGGAGCACAGAAACTTTGGTGGGAGGAGTTCAGAGAAAATAAGAGAGCAGCAAAGGGAGAGAATAATAATAAAAGGAGGAGGAGAAACAAAGGGCAAAAGGCATCTTGTGTGACTGTGTCCAGGTGATGATGGGGATCCCAGGCCCCCAAATAACTCCAGTTCATTATAAATGTGTTTGTGCAACATCCCTGCTGTTTGTGCTGCTGCTGCTGCCTGGCAGCTTTCATTCCCTGAGTGACTTGTGGGCTTCAGGGTACTTGGTGATCCTGTGCTAGCAGAGGGTCAAGTGAGGGGCAGAAAGCTGTCAGCCACCTTTTTTAGGGTCTCCTTTGGATTTTCACACTGGAATCAGAATGCTGAGCTATCACCCCCCACCCTCTTGAGGTCATCTTTGCATTTTGCTTGAGGAGTGCTTCAGTCTGCCTGAAACCTTGCTGATGTCTCAGGAGCCTTTAGAATCATGGAAGGGTTTGTGTTGGAAGGGACCCTGAAGATCATCTCGTTCCAAGTCCCCTGCCATGGGCAGGGACACCTTCCACTATCCCAGGTTGCTCAGAGCCCCATCCAACCTGGCCTTGGACACTTCCAGGGATGGGGCAGCCACAGCTTCTCTGGGTGACCTGTGCCAGGGCCTCCCCACCCTCACAGGGAAGAGTTTCTTCCTAATATCCAGTCTAAACCTGCTCTCTGTCAGTTTGGAAGCCATTCCCCCTTGTCCTGTCACTACAGTTCCTAATGAAAAGTCCCTCTCCAGCTTTCTTTGTAGCCCTTTCAGATACTGGAAGGTGCTGTGAGGTCTCCAAACAACCTTCCCTTCTCCAGGCTGATCAATCCCAACTTTCTCAGCCTGGCTTCATAGGGGAAGTGCTCCAGCAGCTTCTGGACATCTGCTTCGTTTGAGCCTCTGTTGGAGATGAAGGAACAGGCATAAAGGTTGCTCAGAGACCCTCACTGAGAGGGGCCTCCACCCCAAGTCCGGGTGCTGTTCTCCAGAGTGGGAGCTGTGGGCTGGAGCACATCCCTGGGGAGCACGAGGGGCTGTCAGGAGGAGCTGCACCCGACGTGCCAGGGCTAATGCCCTCTCCTCACCGCAGCACAGACGCTGGGGATGCTGTGACAGCTCTCGGGCTGCGCGGCTGAGAGCCATCCCACACACAGCGTCAGCCCGCTCTGCCAGCTGGGTTGTTTCCGCTCCCTCCACTTTGCAACAACAAAAGCTGAAAATATTTCCCATAATTTCTGTTTGCTGTTCTCAGCAGAAGAGTCATGATTTATTTTTACAGCAAACCCTCCCGTTCTGAAAAAGCATCTTCCTGTTTGTGTCATGTCCTTGCGGTGGCAGAGGGATATGTGCCAGTCCAGGCCGGGGAGAACACGGAGATGGGACTCCGGAGAAACACTCCACTGGAAATCTCTGGTGATTCATTTAGCTAATGGCTCAGGAAGAAAAGCCCTTTGTGTACTGATGACTAAGTAGCAGCCGGTGTATTATAATGCAGAAGTCATTGCCTTTTTTTTTTTTCTTTTTCCAAATTAGGCTCCCCACTCTGCCAGAGCTGCTTTACTGAGTCATTCCACTGATTCTAAACACTGTTTTAAA
The DNA here is from genome assembly GCA_013396775.1 of Cephalopterus ornatus. Taxonomy (NCBI): domain Eukaryota; kingdom Metazoa; phylum Chordata; class Aves; order Passeriformes; family Cotingidae; genus Cephalopterus; species Cephalopterus ornatus. The sequence goes on along the minus strand of VZRE01003708.1, from coordinate 249,624 downwards.
CTCTGCCTGCACAAAGGGAGGAAATGGAAAGGGAATCCCCATCTCCCTGCCTCCCTATAGGCGAGGCATGCCCTGTGGTGCTGAGCTGCTCCCACGGGAGAGCCTCTGCCTGGGGGAGAAGTGAGTCATACTTGCAAGAATATGCATCTCTCTCTCTATCCTGGCTAAGAAGCAGCTGAGTAAAGGTGAAAGAGTAAGCCTGATGTGTGAAGACACATGGAGGAACAAGGCAGCAGGAGGAGAGCCAGCGCTGCCTGGTCCAACACAAACCAGGATGCAGCTTGGGCAGGGGGCTAACCTGCAGCCCAGCTGTGTTAGGACAGCCCAGCTGCTTCCCTGGCTGCTCATAGTGGGTACAAATTAGGAGTACAGTGAGAAATGGGCTTAATTCCTCTCTGACTTAATTCCTTGTGAAATGAAATAGTTTTTATTCCAATGCTGAGCTACTCTGAGCCACCCTGGGAGGGTGGACAGGGCATATGCAGCCTGAGGATGGACCAGGCTCTGCCGGGGGTGCCCAGCGATGGGACAAGAGGAATGGGCAGGAACTGATGCCCAAGAAGTTCCACCTGAACATGAGGAAGAACTTCTTTGCTGTGCAGTGACCGAGCACTGAACAGATTGCCCAGAGAGGGTGTGGAGTCTCCCTCACTGGAGATATTCCAGAGCTGCCTGGGCACAATCCTGTGCCATGTGCTCTGGGATGGCCCTGCTGGAGCAGGGAGGTGGGACCAGATGACCCACTGTGGTCCCTCCCAGCCTGACCCAGGCTGTGACTCTGTGGAGGTGTGGGTGTATCTCCGGGGGAGACACACCAACATGATTCCTCTGCTGGAGGCTGCTTGGCTGTTTTGAAGCAGAGGGTCTCCAGCAGTACCACTGGCTTGTCGAGAAGGTGGTTGCATCTGTGAGAACCCAGAGGAGAGAGGTGCTGCCCTCCGGCCCAGAGGAAGGTCACCGAGTCCTACAGGGATTTAAAGAATCCTTTTGCTGATGTAGGCGATGGTGCCTCCAGCAGGTTGAGCTTTAGTGAAAGCTGTTTTTATGCGAGTTTGTTCTGGAGCCTGAGCAGGTTCCGGTCTGGTGGGCAGGACTCCTCCCATGAGCAAAGCTCTTGGTGAATAATATACTGGGCACCCAACACCCTCCCTTGATCCTGCCCTGGCTCAGGGCCTGGAAACACAGGAAAAAAAAATTTAAAAGGAAGAGGAGAGTGAATTCCCTGTTGTGCTCTGAAAAGTGACTGTCTAAATGTGATGCTGCTGAACAAATTACTAGAATAAGAATTGTTTCTGTTTAACTTACTGGATCAGCAAAACCCAACGTGGACAGGGGAAGATGGGTGAGGAACCCAAAGCCCACACAGCATTGACTAAATCAAGCTCCCGGTTCAGGAGCACCTTTTGCCCTCAAAGGTATTTGCACAAAATTAGCTACAACATAGTTTCACTGACATAAAAAAGGAGCTGTTATCTGGAGAGGTGCACAGGCATGTGTGGAATTCTCTAGGATTTTTTTTACTGGCAATCGCGTGCAAAATGGAAAATATCCTGCTTGGAAGAGAGCTGGCAGGCAGCAAACAAAATCCATCTGAGAGACTTTCCACAGAGCATAGCTGATGTGTAGGCAGTGACAGTCCCTTTTTAGAGGGTAGAACAGCACTTTAAAGAGTGTAAATGTTTCACCTCAAAAAATGCAGAAAATTATTTCAGTTGATAATTCAAAAATTAGGAAGTGCTGCTATGAAGGTACAACTTTTATTCAGCTCCTATGCCTATGCATATGTGAAGTGGTATGTAAAGACTATTTTTAGCTCAGAACCTCTGTCCTGAGACAGTGAGCAGGTAGCAATTGGGAATTTTTTAGTCTTTTCAGCCAGTGTGTGGCTGAGACCGTATTTTCTTCATGTAATCTTAATTTCTTACTGAGCAGTTAATAATTTCCATGTGGCATTTTGATGATGCTCATCAGTATTGTTTGTCAGTGTCCCACAGACATGAAAGTATTCACATTGCACTCTGCAGGAGTAGGAGGCAGCATCACAATTGTTTTCTACATCCTCACTTTACAGCTTGGCCGCTCAGGCACACAAATGTTTAAGTTCAGAAACAGGTACTGGCAATGGGCTGAGGTAACAGCAGCATCTTTCTTCGGGAGATGAAGGATTTTGTAGTGCAAGGCTCTTACACACTTCAGCTGTTGCCATGTGTGCCCAGTACTTTGACAAGTAAACTCAGAAAATGAGGAATATGGAAAGATCCCCACTGTGTGACTTGCCTCACATCACTTTGGGCCTGAACAAAATCAATGTATCTTCATCACAAGACTGCTCTATCTTTTCCCTGAGCTCTTAGGTTTGTTCAGTAGATCTTCCAAGTTCCTGCCAAAAGGGAAGCACAGGTCTTGCAGATTTATATCATAATGCATGTGTTCATTCCTCTTCATACTGGTGTTACCCGAGATTGCAGTCCTAACTTCATTTATGCTCTGCTTCTGGTTGGGGTTTTTTTGGGTGGTATTTTTGTGTTGTTGTTGTTGGTTGGTTTTTATTTTGGTTTCTTTTTTTTTTAATAAATGGAAAATGCTACAGTTCATGCTGTGGGGTCATACTGCCACACATGGACCATGAGAAGGCTGGAGGCCTTGATTTCATCACCTAAACTAAAGAGACAGCTGCTAGACCCTATTGTAGTGCCAGCATTTCAAGCTGGAGAAGCCCTTTATATATTTTATACCTTGTCTGACCTCCTGTATACCCCAGACCATTACATTTTCTCCCAGATGTTACCTGTTCCTGTCATTCCCCACAACTTGGTGTTCTTGCTCATCTTTATCCTTAGGCCCTGCTCTATTTCTAGCACTGACCCTTTTCTCCAACCCTGTTTTTTCTCCCTTCCCTTACTTTCTCAGCCTCTCTTTTCAGCTTCACTTCCCCTGATGCAAGTCTCACCTTGTTCCCAGAACTGCTGTCATCCTGCTTCAGAACACCTGGGGGAAGCTTTCCATGCTGCTCCTGGCAAACACAGGGAATGATGTACTGCTTTATCTTAAACTAATGCCAGAGAGGGGAGCAGGGGTGGAAGGGGAATGTGGTGCCCTCAGCCCCTACCCATCTCCTTCAGGTTACAGGGGCTAGGGATCTCCCCCAGGATTTTCAGGAAGTGTCTCCAGCTCCACTGCTGCCCGGTAGCTCTGAGGACTGGCACAAAGAAAGAGGTCACTGGTTACTGCGGGATTTTGCATTTTTCTCTTGAAAAACAACAAGGAAAATCAAAAGGTCCCAAAGGGAGGAGCATAACCCTCTCAGTTCCATTGTGGGGTACACAGAGGCCTGGATGTACTAAGGATTTCCTTATAAAAGAGCACATTTTGTAAAAATGCTCTTGGAACTGCTCTCTTCTCCCAGCTCCAAGAAGTACCACAACCACCGAGCTGCAAAGTTAAGTGTCTCACCAGGCATCAGGCTGTCCTGGAGATTGCAACACCAGGGCAGCAGTGAAGGTGTGGGGGTGGGAAAACCTTCTCTCCTGGCTGTGGCACAGGAGGTGGTTCTGCAGCAGCCGGCACCTTTCGCTGTTGTGTCACATGCAGCTCCTGCAGCAGCTTGAAACACACCCACACAGCCCTGTGAAGCTGCCAGGGAGTATTGGCTATCAGGCTGAGAGAACTGACATGATCCTGTTAACCAGGAGGGATGACTGGAGAGAAAACTTCAAGGCTGCCTTACCAGGGCACCTGGAACCAGATCAGTAAGTTTGGCACAGCAGATACACCCCCTGAGAGAATAGCTGGGCACTTGGGATACCAATAAGGATCCAAAAAGCCTGTCTCCCTTGAAGGCCTTAGCTCCAAAAGATCCCAGAATGAGGCACCCTGGGCTGGGACAATGCCTGGGCACCCGGTGACTCCCAGCCAGGAGGAAGTTCCTCCCTGCCATTCCCTGGGCAGAGAAGGGCTGTATAAAAAGGCCCTTCCTCCTGCCTTGACCTTGAGAAAATTTGCCTCTGGAGTATTTACACCACATCCCATCCCCCAGGCACATCCATAGATGTCCATAAGCATCTGGGTGTAACGGTTTGGATCGGACCTTTCTGCCGAATGCTCAAACCTTACAGTTTGCAGCCTTTCCTCCCCCCACCCCCTCTATGAACGCAAGGGAAAGGGAGAAGGGAAAAGCTACTGAAATGTCGAAATGAGCAGACCAAAGCTGTACAATAATATACACATGTATTTACACTTATATACAATTAGAATAGTATGTACACAGGAGAAGGGACTCCGAACACCCCCCCCTGCCCCGAAGGGAAAAGGGAGAGGGAAGGGAAAAAAAAATCCAAACCAGATATACACAGTAAAAAACCCAGGAGTAACCAATAAAAAAATAACAAGAGAAAATCTTACTACTCTCCTCGAGATAGCAGAACTGCACCAAGCGACCACCGGCACTCTCCGCTTCCCAAGGCCCACAAGGCCTCACCGGGCCTCACTCCTCCGCACGAGCAGAGCCGATAGCAGAGAACCTGCTCCCGGGTCCACCGGAAAGGAAAGAGAGCAAGAGGCTTCTCCCCCTTCCTATTTATACCCTGGTTTACGTAGAAAATCGTATGGAATACTGGGAGGATGACTACTTCCTCAGTTACAACCTGGTTACCAAGGAGGGTCTAAAATCAAAACCACTACACTGGGAAAGAGCTTCCCACACAGTGAGACCTTCCCAGGGAGCCAGGTGAGGTCATCTCCTCCTAGGGGCAAGCCAAAGGCAAGAGCCACCCAACTCAGCTCTGGCCAGGCTGAGAAAATTCGTTTTGCATTATGTGGCACAGCTCTTGTTCCCGAGCAAAGCCTGATGAGCATCTGCAGATTTTTTAGGTGCATGTGGGGCTGAGTGTAGGCGAAGCTCCTGAGCTTTGCTTTGTTAGTCCCAGGGACATGCTTGAATGCCCAGGTATTTTGGCAACTTCCCCACCTGCTCTATCAGAACTGTACAGATTCAGGTGTCTCCCAGAATCTCTCAGTTCTGTGGCTTTTCCTTTCTAAAAAGCTATGGGCACCTTGCTAATAAAAGACAGAAACCATCCACAACTGTCAGGCACTGCCTCCAAAACAGAGGCTATGCTTCAATTAAATGGCTGATTTTTTTTTTTAAACCCAGGCAAACCAACATTTTTTCCACTAGAATAATTGTTGGCAATAACCAAGGACACTTCAGTACATACAAAAACCCCATTCAACTCGAGGCAGAAAGTTTTAGCCCAGACACTTGAACTCTGGTACGATGAGGTGCTGATAACAGCAATCACAAAAAGCATGGAGGAAATGCTGGGACCAGCTGCAGGGCCAATTTTACAGATAAATGTGACATATGCTGCAAAACAAAACACTTATAGAAGGAAAGCCTAAGGTTTTTAATAGAAATCTCCCCCAGGAGTGAGATGGGGGCTTTGCCAGCCCGAGGGAGGAGGGGTCCTCTCATGGTGTGACAAGATGCCATCACAGTAAGCAAGAGGCTTCCATTCCGGGAAGGGATGTGGTCGCTTGTGCCCCACCACTGGGAAAAACAGAGGAGGCAGCTCATGAGATACACTGACAGTCTCAGGAAGGGGAACTTATGGCAGCAAAAATCAGCTTTTCCTAATTGCAGTGCCAAGGCAAGGGTGGAGTCAAGCTGGCACTCACAAAGAGGAGAATCTTACCCTGACTGCTGGACCTTGGCACGTGGGATTAGCAGTCCTTGACAGGAACGACCGGCCAAGCGGTGTTTGCTGGTTGCTCATCTTTCTGCCCCATTTCTACCTTCAGTTTTGTTTCTTTTTCCACTATAAAGTCCTTGAGCATGGACATATTATCCCTCACCAACCCATAGAGTTCCAAAGGAACTGCGTATTGTTTTTCCCAGGCACAGCTGTTCTGACCTTGGCCACTAATGGCCCACCCTGCAGTGACGAAGGCCAACAGCATCCTGGCCTGCATCAGCAGGAGCATAATCAGAGGACTGAGGGAAGTTACTACCTCCAGCTTCTCGGCAGTCATTAAACTGCATCCAAAACATTGTGTCCCCAAAACATTTTGTACTCCCCAGTAATCAGAAAAGCACTGGTGAACCGTCGGTGGAAGATAGCCAGAGGATGGTTGGCGTGCTGGATGGAGCATGAATACTGGGACTACAGGGTTCCTCCAACCTGGAGAAGACTTTGTTGGGAGGGGGCTAATGGCAACCTTCCAGTATCTGTGATGAGATGACCAAAAAGGCAGAGCCAGGCTCCTCGCCGTGTGAGACAACAGGCATAGGTTGAAACAAGAGAAGTTCAAACTCATAAGGAAAAACTTTCTCATCAGGACACCAGCCCAGCAGGGGATCAGGAGACTGTGAAATTTCCATTCTTGGAGGTTTTCAGGATCAAATTAGGTGAAGCCCTGAGTAACTCTGTCTGACCTCATGGCTGACCCTGCTTTGAACAGGAGGTTTGACCTCCTGAGGTCCCTCCAAAATTGAACTATTCTGTGATCCTAGGATTCTAATTATCCTTAAACTTTACTGTCCACATACCCCGGGGATTTTTACAGCCTCTGTTGTAAAAATTAATGCATGCAGTGTGATATTCTTTCTGCCTCTACAGAGAAAGGCCTCACTCGTTCACCTCACACACTTGCCATTAAAGCATGATTTGCATGGTCAGGAGAGGGCGACTTGACTCAGTCTTCCCTCTTTCACCTCTTTACACTGTATTTGCCACCCTGGTTTCTTTTCAAGAGCACTTTTGATGTGCACATCATACACAAACTTTCAGCTTGGCACAGAGGAAAAAGGCTGCAGCCACAGGCTGTGTGCATGAGTGGAAAAAGTCCCTTTCTGTGCCACGCTTAGCAGCTGAATGCTTATAGGTCTTCCAGAAAAATTTTAAATAGAAGGAAAATAGAAGTAAAACTACAGTGCAAATCATTTTCCTTACTCGGTGGTCTGGTGATATTAATGGTTGAGGGTCTACAAATCAGAGTGTTCTCATACTACAAAGCAGCCACCTTGTGAGGGCAGAGGGTCCTGGGGGGCAGTCTCTCTGTACTAAAAATCAGGATAAGCAGCTGTCCCTAGAGCTCCCACTGTGAATAAAGCCATTTCTCACCTGTGGAGCAGCCAACCTGCCCCATGGCACAGCACGGCTGTGTGGCTTCTATCTGAAAACAGGGACAGACCTCACTGGCACCCCCTGAACAATACAGATTTTTCTGTTTTCACACCCATAAAGTCACAGGGAGCTGCAAAGGAGCGGCTGGTCCCACACAGGGAGAGGCAAAACAGCAACTTCATTGAACAACATCCACTGCCACTCTTCACATCTATTTGCATCTATACTGTTTGAATCCTGCGAATGAATTAAAGCCATGAATCATGAACACTTGCTGAACACTGGCCCCACCTCTCCTCTGCCTCTGTTGTGCTGCTGATGGTGGGGCATCACCTGAGCTATGGAGATGTCCAACTCCCTGCTGGGAACTCACTCCGTGCTGCCAGGATAACCTGGCACTGGGGTATAGCGGGGACACCCCAGCAACAGAGCAGCCTCGAGGACGTTTAAAGCTATTTGTTTTAATTACAAACCTCCAGCTGAGGCGAGACTGTGGGTCTCGAAAGGGCTGTTCAGGACTCCCCCACCCTTCCAGGAGCAGAGGCGATGCTGGAGGTGCAGCCAGCACGAAGCCGAAAAACCTGTCCTGCGGTGCAGCTCCCCCGGCTCTCCTCCACCCTGCTCTTTCCTCACACACAGCCAAGGAGCAAATGCTGGAGCTGACAACTCCTTTCACCCAGCAGGACCTGCCCTGATCATGCTGCAAAGGGAGCAGTGGTGGGACAGAGCAGAAGCAGAGCAGCCCATTGCGTGGCCAGTGGAGGACTAAAGGCCAGCGTTAGAACAAGGCATAAAAGGTGAGTTCTCAGCCACAGCCTGAATATCTATTGACCCCGGAATCAGCAGTGAGAGAAGAGAAGCATTCAACATGCTATGAATGGCTGCCTTGTGGATTCATTTTGTGGGAGCCACGCATGTGGAAGCCTGTGTCCAGCAGTGGAAAAATCTCACTAACCTATTTTTATCGCTGCCAGCAGAGTCTGGCAAATGTCTACATGTTCTAGGTTCATTTAGAAGTGACTTTTGATAGGGTTCAAGGTCCTCACTGCTCACAGTTCAAATTAGGTCATCTCCTGAGAGCTGCCAAGAGGCAGAAACTGAAGGGGTGGCTATTTTATAATCATAATTATACAGTGGCCATAGGCCCAAACCACCCCTTAAATTTAGAAACCCAACAAAACCCAGCTTGGGCTCTGTAGTTGGAGCAGCAACTCTCACACAGGGACACCAGTCCCTGGTCCCCCTGGGAAGTCTCTCATGGGTGGCAGCTGCAGACAGACTCTCACCTGCCCCCACCTTATCAGCCTGCTGCCAGCAGTGGAAAAATAGAGAAAACAGGATGAAAAAAGATGCTGGGGTAGTTGGAGGCAGCCTTGGCACTGTTTGTATCATCTCCTGCAGCTGGAGGCTGGCTGGGCAGCTCTGCCGAGGCTTGTAAACGCCTGCGAGGAAACAGGGCAGGGCTGAGCCTGAACTTCTCAGCACAACCCCTATGGAAACAGCATCTGACACATTTATCACTGGGATTTTAGGCCCCACTACCTTTTATCTGCCCCTCCTCCTTCAGGACAATTGGTCTGAGCCCATCTTCTGAAAGGCTTGCTTGGAGATTCATCCAAAGAGCAAAAATAGTGGAGATGTACAGGCAGTTCCTAAAAACTGCCTGCAAACACTTCATATTCTTTTCTGCTGATGGGTGGAGAGCGAGACTGACTCCTGACTGAGAGAGCCTATCAAAATAAATCCAGGCTTTACTGTCTACTGGAGCAATTCTTTTGGGAGCTCTTTTGGAAGTCACCCTGCAGGTAACAACATCCTCCCCTTCTGCAAACACATCTTCTCTACACCCTCTGTGAGTAAGCCTATTAATTGCTGAGACATAGGGTGGATTTCAGTTTCTGAAGTGTGTGAGAGGATAGCATTTACTCCAACCCTCCCAATGTGTGAGGCTCACCCTTTTCTTTCCACTGTAGCCAGTTTCTTCCCACACCCTTTCTCTATTTCATTAACCCATGTGATTTTCTCCCTGGACTCAATGATGGTGCTCATGTCCCAGGACTGCTGTAAAATGGCAACGTGTCCTACCACCACCAACTTCCCAAGCTACAGTATAAAGAATGAAGCTATTTTCCAGCAATAAACCCCATCCCCCTGGAAAACCAGGCTCTCCCTGCCTTGGTGCCCCTTCTTCGCACAGAGCTGACCACGCAGCTGGCTCAGGACTCTCTCCATTCCTGAGGTAGGCTAGTTCCAATTTTCCAAAGTAACTCTAAAAATCTTTCTCCTGGCACAATTACCCTGGAGATCACTAAATCCAGCTTTCCTTAGGACTTCATGGCTAAATCCTTGTCCCTTAGTCAAACATTTATTTTCTTCATCTTGCAACAGGCTGTCTCCTGGTGCAAATTCCCATACTCTCCATGTGCTCCGTTACAATGCATCTTTTAGCAGTTTGGCTTTATCTGCTCTTGTTTTTCTCACAGTAGCAGAGGGACACAGCTGAGAGCAGCCTCAGAGCACTTCCCATCCCTGCAAGTGTTCAAGGCCAGGTTGGATGGGCCTCTGAGCAACCTGGGATAGTGGAAGGTGTCCCTGCCCATGGCAGGGAGTTGGAATGAAAGGACCTTTAAGGTCCCTTCCCTGTGACTCTATGATTTAACATAAAACACTGCTGCTGACACTGCTAACGTGCTTAACAGGGCTTACATTACCAGTTGTCTTTTCTATTATCCAAATCCAAGAAAGTACTTAGATCCCACAACTCTTTGCTATCCACAAGCAATTCCCATAGATATACAGAATACATAGTGTTACATTTGTCCATAAAACATAGCTATTTTAAGCAAATTTACAACAAAGAATTAGCAGCACCTGTGTTTAAAGAAGAAATTTGCTTGTGTTTGAAAAGAGAGCTGCTTAAGCTCTTTTCCTTTCTGAGTGATTTCTTACTGCCAGGGAGGCTTTAACATGGCTGCACCTTTGATCACTGATGGGGAACTAGGATGGCACAGAAGAGACAAAGATGTATTTTGTTTCTGTACGTTTTCCTTCATCCTATCTATTCCTCCCAACAGACATGACATCCAAGCTCTAAGATAATGTTTTCCTACTCCTGACTTTTTCCCAGCACCAGTACTTGCTTCTCTGCTATCCCAAAAAACCTGGGCAGATGCCTTCCTAAGAGGGATCCCTCACTCTCTCTCCCTCCACAAGCATTTCATCCATTCCCGCTTTCCAGAAAAAATTTATTACACCTTTTGCACACCTGAACCTGCCTATATTACCTCATAAGTCACATTCTGTTCCTGCCCTACCCTGAAGATGGAAACTTGCTCCCTACTCAGTCAGTGCTACAAACAGACTTTTAGGATTTAGAACCCAATTCTGCAGCAAATTGCATCACAATTGCTACCTGTAAAGTGAAACTTAGCATATAACTCATCAATATTCATTGCTGAAACACTAATTCCAGGCTAGCTTGCTCATCTTAGGATGAGGGCAACAAGGCTTTGCATCTGTAGCAAATTTTTGCTAAAAGGAAAGTAATACTCCAGTAATAAGGATCAGCTCTACCTTCTCTGGTAAAACAAGACCATCTGCTGATTCCTCAGAAAACACCAACTTACATTCACAGGATGTTCAAAAAGAAGTGCAAAAGATTGGGCTGTAGGGCTTAAAAAAAATACAGGGGGCTGGGGGCAGGCATCAGAGCAGAGAGTGTTGCATAAACACTGGGGTTAAGACAGCAGCTTTGCAAGCTAAAGATTAACTCCCAGAGAAACCCTCTCCAGCTTTTGTGGAACACAGGAACAGTGGCAGTTATTCCCTTAAGTCTTCGGGCTGTTTAACTGAGCCGGATGTCAGTTGGAGAATTTCCTTTGCAGCCCCTGCCCAAAGCAGTGTCACACTGTGACTGCTGAGCCTACAGCTCAGTTCTCCTCTCCCTACTCGCAACCCACTGTCTTTTCTTGGACTCTGCCAATGGAACTGGGCAGCCCAGGGAGGGGGTGGAGTCACCATCCCTGGAGGTGTCCAAGAAATTACTGGATGTGGCACTCAGTGCTCTGGTCCAGTTGACAAGGTGGTGATTGGTCAAAGGATGGATCTGATAATCTTAGGGGTCTTTTCCAACCTAAATGATTCTGGGAACAGGGAGCAAAAAACCACCAAGGGCAGCTGAAGTCAGCAGTAAACTTTCATGATGGTTGACAGATCCACCTCAGCTCTTTCAGGTGCCACATTCAGTCTCACACCCAGAATTACACAGCTGACAAAAACACTACTTCAGTTCTGCAAGAGCTCAGGGACAGGGTGGGTCTCAAATTCCCATTAAACATTTTTTTTTTTTCCCCCCTCCAAGTTCTCACATATCTTCACAGAAGAAAATCAGATCAACTCCTTTCTGGAGTCATTCCACTCTCTGCAAGACACACAGAAGCATGATTACCATTTGAATTTTTTAAATTCTTTTTTTTCAGAAAGCCCATGAACACAGAACAGTGCAACATGTTACAGAGGAGAGCTGCATGGTTCCCTTAGACAAGTGACAGCAGGTAACACAAAGGTGGCAATACATTCATGCATCATCCAGAGTTTCAACCAGAGCCCAACCCTCAAAAAATCCAGTATTTCTCATAGTAAATACCAACCTCCTTGCAAGAGAAAGTGGGAACAAGCAAGGAACACCAGGAGACATTTGTAGTACCCAGAGGGCAAAGACTAGAAGCTTCTGAGAACACAGATGGGATACTACAGATAGGGAACACGAGGTATAGCATATCAACTTGCTGGTAAGGACCCAAGTACAAGGGCAGCCCCCACCAGAAGGTATTTGAAACAAAACCCACTTAAAAATCCATTTAGAGCAGAAATACAGGACAAATTGGTAACTCTTCAAGCTAAGGGTTCCCCACTGATGTCTCCACTCTCTTCCATGTCCATTTTTTAACTGCAACAGGGTAAGTCACAACTCTGCAACCGCAGAGCTGGACAGTAACTTCTCATGCAACTTGTGTTTATTCCACTTGGAAACCTGAGATTTGGCACACGTGTTGTAAGCCCTTGAGATTGTACCTCTGTGGCTTTGGAGAAACAAAGCACAAAGCCAGCCAGTGCAAAAATCCTGAGCAAACACCAGGGAGTCTGCCTTGCTGAGGGACCTAGGCCATGCCAGGTGCCAGGGGACAGTTCTGCCAGCAGACAGGCTGATGTAAGGAGGCCCAGCTGGCTGCAGGGCAGAGCCCAGCCTGGCTGCATCAAGGCACCAGTGCCTGCATATCACCCTGGTGACACTCAGCCTTTGCCACCCTCCAGGAAGGCGACAGTAAAATGTTACTGCAGTGACATTTTAGGAATATTATTAAGACCTGCCTTTTGTTCACACACACCAAGGAAAGGAGGAATGACCACGCCTTCCCCTAACATGCTCTGACAGCATCTCCCACTCCTTGGAATTCCCTTCAAACATGGCACTGACATAGGAGTTATTTCCTGCTTTGTACTGAAGCTCTAGTCATTTAACACTGAAGTTATGCAAGTTCCACTCCATGCTATGCATCAAATGGTAGGCTTAATCTACATAGCAACATCTCTCCTCCCCCACAAACAATACATCTTACTCTTTATTAGGTATCAAATTGTCTCCAACATAAATTACATCCAAATTATGTAAGTTTCAAGAAAGTCAGATATTTTATGTACAATATTTGTCTTGAGTCAGATAAATCTTTATCATTTTAACCTATAACATAAAAAGCAAAACCTACATCAGTACCAAATAAAGCATTAAAAAGGTAACAAATATATAACTTTTTAGAAATGCTCTCAGAACACTAAAGTTAATGACAAAGATTTTATAGTGCAGGAGTCTTGGGTTTGTAGCTCTTAGACCATCTCTCTTTCCCTGCGGATGGCACAGCAGAGAACCATACTGAATATCATGCCAATAACCTGTAAAGAAAGCAAACAGACTGGAAATCAGGAAACCAAAGCATGTTCTTTTATCAGCATGAAAACCACCACAGTTGCTCTTCCCAGCCCAGAGGCCAAATTCATTCTGTATTTAACATACTCTATTCTGCAGTACCTGCCCCTCCACCCCCAAAGTTCATTCTGTTCTCATGAATCCCCTTCACCTCAATATCTGAAAACAAATCAGCTGTAAACCACTGCCATATCTCCTAAAAAATCTGACCACCCCAGCATATTTGCATCCATCTTCTCCAGAGAAGTCAAACACAAAAGCACAAGTTTTCTTAGTAGCACTGTTATTTCAGTTCTCTAGCAGAGCCTTCAATTGTTATAAAGGCAAGAAAAGCAAGAATACACAAGATATTAGGATGAAGAACCCAAGAAATACTAGGATGAAGAAGTGGGCCAGCAACACAACCAATACATCTTCACTCTATATACACACACACTCCCCCACTGATATGATTTTACCACTGCTAAAGCTACAAGGAGACAGAACCTAAGCCAAAGTAGAAGCAGCCATTTCTGAGACATCCCAGCCTCTTGCACTGCCTCAGGGCCCTGCAGCACACACCCTGATCCTGCAGGGGCTTGTCCTTAGTGGAATGGCCTTGTGGGCTGCTGTGCCAGGCGCTGTTCTACAGACTCCTGCTCTAAGTATCCTCTGAGCACACAGCATCCCCCTCTAAATAATCTGGGAACTCACCATCATCACAGCAATGCAAAGGCCAACTGCTCCAATTACATTGAATTTTGATTTGAAGACCTCGTCAATGGCATCAGGGCAGGACTGGAAAGGAACAGACTGTTCATTAGTGTCTCACACACACACAAAAGGTCAGTTTCTGCTTGTTTGAGCTCAAGTCTGCCTGCACTACAGATGAGGACTTATCTTTTGAAAGCTGCTTTGATATGGCCTTACTTTCACATCCTTAAACAAAGCCAGGGATGTTCCAACACAAGAGTTGGTGCAGAAGTTTAAATCTACTCTTCAAGTCTCTAAACCTTTTAACAGCGCCTTGGCTACAGCAGGATTCCCTTCTCAACACCTGCAGTTTATCAGGTAGATCAGGACCAACAGCAGTTCTACCAAGCTTGGCTTGTTACTAATGGCTGTCAACACTTAAGCTGCTGCATTGCTCATCCCTTCTCAAAATAGATTTGAAGCGACTCTTGATATTTCCAATTGCTACTATAATTTTGCAGACACGTTATGGACCCACACTGCATGGGAATGGCAGGATATCCTGGGCTGCACGCATCCCTGGAATGGGCAGATTCCCAGAGGGGACAGTTTGATGCTGCCAGGACAATGAATTACCATTGCAACTAAAAAAAAAAAAGTAAGTACAGTCCCTTGCCCAGAAAAGGCACATGGTAGCCAAGAAAAAGGTGGCACTTTCACAGAGGTATAAATCTTTAAGAGCCTGATAGCTGGTCAAAGTCTCATCCCAGCTCCTGTCTTACTTTCTCCAGCAGCAAACTACAGTAGGCTGCTGAAGGTCACTTTTTTCTGTTGTTGTTCCTTATCCAGTCCAGAAACAAAAGACTGAATCAAGGATTAAAGGGATATACTGGCAAGGATGAATCAGTGTAATAAGAATACCAACAGAGCACTGTTTCTTAGAGGCAACACAAATCAGCCACTCCATTACATCCCTTTGATCTCAGTCTACCCACTGTGTTTCTACAGTTGGGATTGGGCCATAAACACATCACAAGATGGTGTCAACAGATGAATTAAAACACATAGCAGAATAAAAGCAAAGAGTAAGAGCTGCATGCTGTCTCAGCTGCTCCCATACACTCCAACTGCTAACAGACTGCACGGGCAGGACTAAACATACAGGTGTGACAACAGACTGAAGGTCTTGTGGTCAGGTATTTCAAGTTGTCACAAATAAAAAAAATGAATTAAGTCATTAATGGAATTAATAGAATTCTGTTAAGAGCCTTATTTTCTATGGGAAGACTTATACAGACTGTCTTCACAGTGACAAACTCATCTTAACAGCCTACCAATGCATTAACCCCCTCTCCTTTTCCTTACTAAAACTTCAGACTTGCTCCTGCCTCCAAGTTCAACGTGTCCCTAACCAAGAGGGGAGGTGACACTCCCGGGAAGCCCCAGGAAGGTGCTGTGGCAACAGGAGCAGCGAGGAGAACAGAGCTCTTTTGCATTATGGGTTTGTTTTAGACAAGGTTTTGATCTTTCCCTGCCCACCCCATCAGTCTGTGACACACAGACTGCACATTTCCTGTGCAAGGCCAGATTTCCTGCTGACCCCGGGCGCTCTTCCCACAGTAACAGCAATAAACAGGCTGATTACAGACACAGATTGGTAAGCAACTGTGACATGTGAATTTTCCCCAGACTGGAAGGGTTTACTCAGAAGTGTGTTTCATTGGGAAGAGCTGATGGTGAATTAAGTCATGCTTTACCTTTACAGTGATTGACTCAGCCAATGTCTTTTTCGGACAGGTTTCTGAGAACAGCTGCTCAATACTTCCAGTAAGGCCACAGCAGTTTAGCTACAAGACAAAATAGGAAAAGAGAACCAGGTTAAATAATCCCTTATTTTTGCTCAGTATCTGGTAAAAAACCAGAGAAACAAATTAGATTAGTTTTTATTACAGACCTTAGCAAATTTGAAGTCCAGTCAATGTGACTGCTATAAAACCTAATTTTAAAAAATCTTTATTATGTTAAAGGACAAGGTTCTGAAAGGAAGAGAGCTACATCTCATTAAGTATACGCACATTTATTTTGGTGACAGCTTGTACTCCTTACAGACACAGAGATGGACTCCTCACAGATATGCAGGTATGCATTCTAGGGTGTGTCTAGCTCAGTATCACAGATTTACGGTGTCCCAGCCTGCTCCTGAGCTTTAGAAAAAACAAGAACTAGTTCTAGGCACTTCAGAGGGACATACTGAATCCACTGATACTACACAAAGCCATCTTCTCTGCAATTTGTTACTAATAACGTTTTGGTTTCTTCTTCTAGTTAGTGAGGTACTTGACTTGTACAGGGGAGTGGATGACATGGAGAACAGAGTGAAGAAACTGCATTACTGTCTAGTTTAATAATAACCATGTACTTACAGCGAGCTGAAATGCTGTCAGGGTCTCTTTGGCACCTGGTTGAGTTCTCTTCTTATAGGTGTCCGTGTAGAACTCCTTCAACTCGTCAATAATCTAGAGGACAGCAAAGAGTTGTGGTGTATGACTGTCTTACCTTAATATTATTATGGAAAACTTACACTGAGCAAGTCAGTCAACAAAAATTCTGCAGCCTACAACACCTATTCTTCTGACATGTACAAATAGAATGTGAAAAGAGAGGGTGGACAGTATTTCTCACCTGGAAACAAGTGAGAGTAACTCACTTGTTAAGTAACTCTTAAAAGCCACACCCAAGCAGCTAAGACTGATATCCTTTCCAAAGCTCTTGAGCTTCACACAAGGAATAAGAGAACCAAATCTCTGCCCACTGGTTGCCCAAAAATATTCACTATTGCACTCCAGAAGGTTTTATATTCCCCTGTTGCACAACACCAGCAGAAAAGCAACCCTGGTCACCAAGCAGCTTATTTTGAAACAAGACAATCTTAACTCTTTGTGAGGGACAGGCCACCAGGTGCAGAAACATTGAGCCCTTAGCTGACCTGGCTCCTATCTGGTAAAGCTTTCCTGATAGCCTCTTTCATTTCCCAGCTCAGCCAGATCCTGCCTAGAGGGCAACTCTAGCAGGCAACAGCCTCCTGGATTCTGGCTTTCCTGCTACAGCGTCATTTAGATATTAAATTCCTTGTGTTGTTTTGCTTGAATCAACCTTCTTCCTCTCCCCCAAACTCCCTGGGTAATGATGATTTGACTCATACTGGTACAGATGTCAGCAGGTACTGACTGGTAACTGTGGGCAAATTCACAGACTCATGGAATGTTCTGGATCAGAAGGGAGCTTTAAAGATCACCTAGTTGCAGCCCCGCTGCCATGGGCAGGGACACTCCTCACTAGACCAGGTTGCTCAGAGCCCTCATCCAACCTGACTTGGAACACTTCAGGGATGGGGCAGCCACAGCTGCTCTGGGAAACCCGTTCCAGCATCCCCCCCCCCACTCCAGCTTTAAAGAGCAACCTACCTTTTCTTTATTTGAAAATCCCCAGATTCCAGCACCAATTTCAAGGGCAAAAATCACAAAAAGGAAGAAGAAGAACTAGAAAAGAAAGACCACATTATTAACGAAGACCATAGCACCACAAAAGAGCATCACACACGTTTACTGCAAGTTTGTCCAGTCTTCGGGGAACTGTCACTCGGTGTTCCCAGTTGGAGGACTGGAACATTGGTAAAACTAGGAAAGAGGACACACTGCACTGGGTCAGCACTTCTTCCCGGGAGCGTCGGAAAGCCTGGCAGTGCTCTCCAAGCACAAGTCTTGCTTTTTGATCAGTGTTAATTAAAGCCAATCATCTGTTAACTCAGGCTTTGAAGCTGCCCAAGTAACTCAGACACATCACAACAGCTGACACCACTTCTTTTCCCTGGTTTGTCACTCCTATTGCTTTAGGAGTCATTACTTAATCCCTAGCTTGCCACCAACTCCCAGAGAGCTTATGGTCACTTTGTTGTGTATCCCATAAAATAGAAATAAATGTGTTCTCTGTCTTTAATTGACTACCAGGTCCAAAACACCACTGTCATTTAAAAGCACTTTAAAGAGAAATACTCAGAATTACAAAGGGCTAGAGGCATCATTTTGCAAGAAATACTTGAATTTAAGTTCTTCCATGACACAGAAGGGGAATTGTTCTTTCACTGGCTATAGCAGCAGTCTTTTATTAACCAAGTCTTCTGGTTATTTGGATGAGTAGTTCTGCAAGTGTACAGATGTGCATGAGCCCAATAAGCTCAACTGGCTCCTCCAGTCTGAAAACAATGAGGTTGCTCTCCAATAATTGGCTTGCAGAGCAGTTGTCAACCAGAAGAGCTCATCCTATGATTAGGAACAGAAGAGGCTTGTTGTTTCAAGGATCAAATACCACAGTCATGGTCTCAAAGATTAAAGATTGCACAAACTTCAGGGTCCAGGATAAACTGCCTCGTAAACAGCATTACTCTTATCAACATTTTTGTTCTGTGTTTACAATACTCCCAGTCTTGACACTTCAGTGTCTGAGTAGGTCACACATTCAGCCTCTTGATTCAAATACAGCATGAATATTTGGGTTTAGGGCCAGAAATTAAAACCTATATTTAACATTTTGCCATTATGTAGGTGACCATGAGTTTCAACATTGCAGAGCCAAAACAATCACAATCTGCTGCCTTTTAACTGCACCATAATATTTTCCTTCCTCTCCCATCATGCTGTTAAAAATTCAGGCACTACTCTGAACACTTACCAGGCCAAGCATACACTGAGATTCCTGTGATGCACCACAGCATCCCAAGAAACCAACCAGCATCATAAGTGCCCCAGCTCCAATAAGGATGTAAACACCTAGGGAGGAGGAGAACAAAAACATATATATGGACTAGTTGAGACCTCAGCAGCAAAGTATGAAATCAGTTGCTCCACAAAGAGCATCTGTAGCTTTCACCAAGGTTTAAGTTCCTTTACGGAGGTGTTCCAAGTGAAGGAAAAAAAAAAAAAAAAGCCTGTGCTCAATTTTCAAAGCAAACATCTCAAAACTTGCAGGGAAATATACTGATAAATAAAACCTTCAACTTGCAACAATTAAAGTGTACCATTATTGCAGTTTCACAAGTTTCAGAAAATGGGCAAAATAAAGCCATCTAAAACAAGCTACAAGACACTTGTTTTAAAACTGGCTCAGAGTCAGAGTTATCAACTTATCTTCAGGTGAAGGGTCCGCTGCAGTTAGAGCTGGAATAGTGATTTACTAACAACTGAGAGTTCTTGAAGCAGATACCTTCTCAAACTGTTACAAGTGTTGGAGTCTGTAAAATATTCTGCCCAGAATTTAAGCAGTGAGTGTGCCGGAGCAGAGAAAGCAAACATTTCTGGGCTAAAAGACTCCATTTGTGTCCAATCTTCCGGCTCCTGAACTTAGGAACTGCCAGCCTAAGCATCCTAAGCTGAGAGCTGGTGAGAGCAGCAAGATGTAGTGAGCAAAACAACTCCCAAAGGATGGCAAGAAAGTACTAGTGTGGTGGTGAAACATCAAAGAATCAGCACAACATGTAGAATGAGCACGACATTTCTATCAATATGGAAAAAAATACAGTTCAGAGGCCCAGTCAATACTAATTAAAGAAAGCCAGATGTAAGCATTTGCATGTGATATATTTTAGATGCAAACCAGTAAGATCAGCTACCAAAATAATTATCTACTTGGTTAAGCATATGTAAGAGATTAAACCTGACACTTCTTATCAGCAGGAAATTCTTGCACTGATTTTTTTACCTCAGCTTAAACTTTCTAATTGAAAAATTAAAATAGGAGTCCATCAGTACCTCTTATTTCAGTTTATTTTCAGTTATTTAGAAAGCCTTTGAAGTAACTTGCCTTGGTACTGGGTACAAAATGACAGATTCTTTTCATTTCCTATTGGAAACTGCAGTCAGTAACTACTCTCAGAAAAGTAAGATAAAAGAGCAATTCCTGTTAAGCTTCTTTTTAAAACTCCGTTTAACCCACAGAGATTTCAAGCAGGTTTCACTGGCTGCATTCAACCAGTAGCTTAAGTATCACATCATAAAACTTTTATGTTTCAGGAAGTGAAAGAGTTGCTTTAGACTACCCAAAATAAGACTTGTTAAATATTTAGCTCAACAGCCAAGTTTAGATTTCTGTTCCCTTTCCAAGGTCCAGCTAAAAGCACCTGGAAGTCTTCCTGGCAGCTGCAAGAACCACCCAGTTTGCTATGATGCCATTGTATCAAGGGCAGAAATACAAGATTTCTCACAGAAAAGCTTAAGAGGCTGCACAAGCCTAACTGCAGCAAGCCTAACTCATCATTCCTGCCGGTGCTCCCTGGAGGCAGAGGCTACACTGGTACTATGAGGCTGCAACACAAGTTGCACCTACAGGCAGGTCTTCACTGACCCTTCAGGCACCAGTCTGGGTGTTGTGACGGTTTGAGCAGCACAGCACAGGGGCCATTTTTTTTTGGCAAGAGAAAGACCAAGCCATCCACCCCGTGAATGTGGATGCCAGTGAGTGACACCACAGAGGAGCCGGCAAATCCAAGGGCTACAGGGATGTGAAATATATATGTGTAAGGATTGTCCAAATGGAAGATGACAGACATCAGGAAAGGTACATATTTGAATTTGCTTTCTTCTCATTTGTTAGAGGTCTTCAAACGCAGCTGCTTGGTTTCACAGAATCATGGGATGGCCTGGGTTGGAAGGGACCTTAAGATCATCCAGTTCCAAACCCCTGCCATGGGCAGGGACACCTTCCACTAGACTGGGTGGTTCCAAGCCCTGTCCAACATGGCCTGGAACACTTCCAGGGATGGAGCATCCACAGCTTCTCTGGACAACCTGAGAAGCCCCCACCCTCACAGGAAAGAATTTCTTCCCAATACCTAATCTAAATCTACCGTTTCAGTCTGAAGCCATTCCCCCTTGTCCTGTCTCTCCAGGCCCTTGGAAATAGTCTCTCCATCTTTCTCGTGGGCTCCCTTCAGGTACTGGAAGGCCACAATTAGGTCACTCCAAAGCCTTCTGTTTTGCAGCTGAACAATCCAAATTCCCTCAGCTTTCTCTCATAGCAGAGGTGCTCCAAGGGTTTAACCACCTCCAGGGGACAACCACCAAAGTCTTTTTGTTCCCCACCCACGCCTAAAAGTGACCACAGATATAAAATCCAATCCAATCAGGAACACCTATGACACCAGCATAACAAACTGAAAATGTTTGCGTCCCTTAACTGGTCATACTACAGACAGAATATGTCAAGGAATAACTTCTACCTGGCCTAGCTGAAGCTACATTGATCCAGGTTGGCTGGAATAGTTGCTCATACAGATCAAGATGTTTTTGCATCCTTCCCATTCTGTTCAGTATAAATTAAGAATTAAGACAACAGTACATATGCTCCTTCTGAGAGATGTGCCAGAGTTGTGGGTTTGGGTACCTTAGGTTGGTCACTTTGGAAAAAAAAATTAGTTATTGATGCCATCTGTGGTTACTCGTTTAGTCTGGTATCAAGCTCTGCTGACTCATGTTGTGAGGAGCATCATGAAGAGACATACTGTGTCTACCAGGAGCCCCTGGGATTACAAAACGCTTAGCAACAGCAACCAAAGAGGAACTGCAGGATTTAAGATGGGAAAAAAGGACAAAGAGCCAAGAAACCACTCGCACGACAATGCTGCTGTTTGCACTGGAGCTCCCAAGAGCAGCTGGCCCCCAGCACCAGCCAGGGGAAGCTGCTCTCTGCCCCACTGAGGCTATGAAGGGCTGTTTTGTCTTCACCCTTGAGGAAGACAAAGGTTTCTCAGCAGTCCGGCCATCATCAGTGTGTCTGTCCCAGCTCACCTGTGTAAAACGTCGTCTGGTTGGATTCCAGTTCAAAGACACTTTTGGTCTGTGAATCAAAGTGAAGCCATAGTCCAACTGCAAGAACTGCTGTCCCTGCCAGCTGTAAGAACAAGGAAGGCTTGTTAAATCATACCAATTAATACGGTCACCCTTACATTAGCAACAACATCAGAAGCAAACACAGGACACAGCTTTTATTTAAAGAGCTGGTGACAAACAACCAGCATAAAAGGATGGGGACACCAAAACATGAACCAACTTTGCTCCAGACACAAGGCACCTTGTTGACAGATGCTTTACATAATATAAAGTCCAATGCCACAGGAGAACAATGCCATTTTTGTTCCTTACTGAAAATATCCAAGGTTTAGCCAAGTGTCAGTATTTCCACTGACCCCTCCACCCATTGTTTCATTCTGTGTGACTGCAGTGACATTGCATGGCCTAGTGATCTTAAAATCTTCACACTGAAGGACAAGTGTATCACAAGGAAAAGTGCCTTGTGAGGCCAGCCAGAAGTTTTAGTGTATTAAAAATACTGTTAAGAATTCAATGTAGCATAGAAAGGGAGTTCAGAAAGAGTGCTCTTCCTTGAAAAACAGGACAAAACCAACCCATTAAGTCACCACACTGAGAGGAAGATACTGGCTGCTGAAGCGGCAACATTGCTGATGGAGAGCAATACAATCTAATTTTAGGTAATATTTAGTTTTATTTCATTATTATCTCTGCTGTGTGCCTCCAGGTTCCTCTTAACATTGGTGCCTGTGTCTGCAGCAAGTCATTTTGTGACTAAATTAGCTTTTGGATGAAACATCTTGCAGAAGGCATCCGAAGGGTGTTGCAAGAAAGAGAGAATTCCACTCTGGTAAGGAAAACACTAACAGCTTACTGTGAAGAGACTGAATCCTCCCTTGAAAAGAAAAAAATGGGGTTGTCTTGCATGTAAAAAAAAAAAGAAGAATCCAGGACAAACTAGAAAGCTAGAAAGTGTGCTTCTCAGCTTTTCCTTTGAGGGCCACTTAACTATCAAAAAAAACTCTACAAAAGTGAGATAAGGACAGAAATCCCAAACATTGCAGTGGACATTAAAAATTTAAACTTAAAAGTGAGCAGTAAGTTCATAAATTCTGGTGCTTCGGTCAGGCAAAGAATGCGTGGAAAGCAAAAAAAACCCAACAAAGCCTTATCTCTGACAAGAAGTCCCTTCTAGAAGGAAACAACATTCTTGATTTGCCTCCAAGAAACTGGAAAACATTTATTAATGTCAACTTTCAGTGGGAATATGGACGGCATTCCCACAGAAAGCCGTGGATATACCCCTTCCACACTGGTGTCTCCCCTAACTCCAAGGTGCCCTCTTCAAAAATAGGGACAGCTCTGAAGATTCACACAGGGCAGAGGATGGAGCTAAGAGAGGGTTTAAGGGGGAAGGGATATCCCCTGTAGCTTCTCGGCAGAAAACATCCCAGCTGAAGTGCAAAGGATTCGGGTATCAGCAAAGGAAAGCAGGAGGCCAGCAGTGCCAGGAAAACCAGCTTTTCTTGTATGGCAGGCACCCGAGTCCCAGGCCTGCCTCAAAGAGGAGCTGCGGGGAAAACAGATCAAGTGATACACAACACAGAGAGAGCGCCAAACCCAAGTGGAGATTTCCAGACCTACGCAAAAGGCACTTTGTTGGTGTCACAGGTGCTTGCTCACAAAGCACACCTGCACATTACCTCCTGCCTGCCTCGTCAGGGCTGCACTGGCAAAATTAAGTTACGCTGGAGAACCTTGGTAAGACACACCACGTCACAGCAGGGTTGTTATTTCCATTTATTGTGCCACAGCAGCACCCTGAGGGGAGGGAGAGGTGCAACAGGGGGACTGGCAGGGAGAAGGTTTGCTGCTCTACCTGCACTTCCTTGCTACAGCATCACTTCAAAAAGCCTCTGCAATCTCATCACACCTCAAGCTCAAAAACCAGAAGAGCTTAGTGATAGAAAAAAATTCATGAACAGCTTCTAGCCTACAGTTAAGTCACCCAGTATTTAACAATACTGTTTGAGACTCACTGCTGGGTCACTGAACAGTCTTCAGCTTTTACAGGGATCCAGACCCACATCATTAGAAGAAACCTACAGCTTCTGCTTGTTTTGCTAAGAACTTAAGAACTGCAAAGACACAAGCCTGAGCACACCCAGCTGTTCTCATCTACCTACAAGTATCTGTGGCTTGACAAGCCCCAGTGTTTGAGTAGAGAGCACTGCAAACAGAGCAGGGCATGGAAAAGGACTAAAAACCAGGGCTGATCCCCCAGCAGACCTTTAAGGCCCGAGTATTCAAACTGTGAAGAAACTTTAAGCCATACCACAATCATACAGACAATCTTAAAACTGCAAGGAAAAGAGAAGGCTCAGTTAATGACCTCCTCGGAAGCAAACTGGTTGGTTCACATCAGTGACAGATGTGAACCAGTCAGCTCCTTTCAAAAAACAAAACTTCACCCTCCTTTACTACCACCCAGAGTTGAGTGGTGGCATGTTTTTAACTTGGAAGAGGTTAAGAAGATACCAAGGAGGCAAGAGACTTAGGGGATCACAGTACAGTGATAACACAATGCCAGTGAACTACTCCACAGCACTGAAAAACTGGTAGAATTAAAGCAGTAATTCTCTCCATGTTGGACTAGAACTAAAATGCAGCTCCTTCTTTCAAGAATAAGCAACTTTTTGTCCCAGTTTCTAAAGGAAAGCAGACTTGTGTTCTCAAGTTTGTGCTCTTCCTACCCACACTGACCGCTGAACTAAAAAAGGCAGTTTTAAAGAAGAAGGCAAGTAACTCGAAGCTTCAAGTTTCCATCAAAACAAGGAGACACAAGGACACACCAACACCAGGCTCTGAGAAAGAGGCAGGCACAGCCCTGTGAGCACTTGGCAGCACCTCTGACCACTCTGGCACAGCAGAGGCTGATGCACAGGCACTTCTGTACTCACCAGTGCTGTGCCAGCAAGTTTGGCAGCTGTGTTTCTCCTCCCTGGGAAAGGGGTGCAAGCTCCCTCCCCTTAGCTGCATGGAAGCAGATCCCCTGCAGACCTAGTGGTTGGGGCTTTTTTGGAAATCCAACCATTTCCCCATCCAACAGACCTGTTTTGTCACAGGAGTTGAGCAACAGGGAGCATTTCTAAGTAGATCTATCCTGTGCTGGAAACGAAATTTAACAGAAAAAGAACAGCACTGTGTTTTCCTGAAGTTGGTCACTTAGTTTTGCACACACAAAGTTAGGAGCAGGTTTGTGTGCTTATCAGACATGTAAGGTAGTATGTTTCTGTAGTGACAATTATAGCAAAAGGAGCTTAGACGAAAGTTTTATTTTTTCCTCCAATCTGATCAATATGTGAAGTTAAAGGGGTGCTACTTGATCCCTGTATTGGAAAGTTTATGGCAGTTATTTTCCAGTAACACCATGCTACTGACTTCCCTGCTCAAGCTGATGAGACTTCCTTGCTTTTCCCCGACCACTACTCACAGCTCATTTCTGCTCCACTTGCCCATTCTATGGCTGCAATGGACATGTGCTAAAAAAGGATAGAACTACCTGGTCATTCCTCTTCAGTCCTATGGAGGCTTCTTGGGTCTTTTGGGTTTTTCACATAACGTGCAAACATACTCCCCTTGTCTCAAAAGCTCACTCCTGCACACTTCTTTCCACCCTTTGCAACAGGAAAAAAACAGCTTTTTTTGGTCTGCCTTCCTATAATACACAGCCCTGCTGTGAAAGAATTCCCTCCTCCCACCCCACACCAACAAGTGCCTTCTCCAAAGCAAGGCCTTTCCATTGCTCTGCTCTCCCCCTTGACCAGGACATGATTTTGCCTCTGGTGTATCTAAGGGTGTGCCGCAGTATTTATCTCTGACACCCTGCTTTCTTTTAGCCTTCCACGTGCCAAGAGACAACTGACAAAGGACCACAGTCAGGATACACTCGAGATGACAAACAACTTGTCCATCCTGGAGGCAGGGGCCACACAGAGCACTGCCTTCCTCCCCTCACCATCCTTGGCTAACTTGAACATGAACTTGACTGTTCCTCAGCACTGAATACTATCAAGCAATTCCCACTGCATTCCACCCCTCCCTCCCCAACACCTGAGGTTTCACAGATATGGTTTCCCAGCAGAAGGCTTGCACAGGGAATAATTAGATTTAATGATGCTGGCATAAACACAGGTTAAAAACCTAAGCTCTTCAAAACAGAAATTCCAATTTTGTTAACATGTCCAATAAGTAGCACAATGCGTGACACTATTTTGGGAAGCTGGAAAGTTTCTTTTGGATTTAGCCACCTTTCTCACCTTGACCCATCCTGAGAAAGAACAATCTCCAGACAAGTATCCCACTTGCTACAGACGCCTTACAGCATCGCATCTTTCCACAGGGGGAACCACCTCTCAAGCTCAAGGTCCAAGCAGTTATCAAGTCCTTAGAGCTGGCAGCTAAGCCTTTGGGAGGGGGACACCCTCTCTCAGCATCCACCAGTTTACTGCCACAGTCCTTCCTCCACTTCCACGGGGTGGAGGGCAGGGATAGGGAAGCATGAGACACTGCAAGAACTCCAGACATGTGACTCAAAGCCTGTAGAAAAAGCCTTTGTGCGTGAAACTCTGTGTTCTGCTATTTTAGTACATTCAGGCCAAGCTTACCTACAACCTGAACCAAGCTCACCGCATTACCTGCAGCAGAAGGTAAGTGACTATGTGGAAATACAGAAGTCAGTCAAAGATGAATACTACATTCAGTGCTGTCAGCTAAGCACTGCACCCAACAGATGCAATCACTTACTGATTTTTTTTCCGGCAAGTAGGAAGGTATGTCAGGCTCTACACGACTGCTCCTTACGTAGGTTTTCCCCAGGGTGTGCCAAGAGCACATAGAAAAAGCCACCATCTTCGCTTCATAGACACTTAACCTTTTAGTTAAAGATTTGACTCTGCCTAAGACAGACAAACGACTTCTTTCTCACTGTGTAAAGACTGAGCTAACGCAGCCAGGACCAGACCTTCAACACTGCGAAGCAACAGGGAAAGAAACTGAGAACATCGAGTAGTAATGAACTGTATGTTTCTGTTCTGTTACTTGCTGGTACTCTATAAATAAAACCCCATAAACACTAAGTACAGATGAGGCTCATCATCACTCTCATCCCTCAATTACAGGATTAGTGTTATCCACAACAGCACAGGTTTACAAACTTCGGGGGAAAAAATAAATAAGGCTTCCCTAACAGATGTGCAATGAGTGCTTGCAGTTACACAAGAAACTGCAGCTATTTCCAAACTTCTTTGAAAAAAAGAGGATAGGAAAGGAAGTATTTTCTTTCTGCTTAGCTAATTCCAAGAACGCTGTGGCCTGTGTTAATGTCACAACATTTTATTGCAATAAAATGGTGCTCCAGTACAGTAGGAGCAGCATTACAGAATTCCTGAACCACTGCCAAGACTACTGCCCATTTCATACAAGTTCCTATTCAGAAGCCAGTCTACTATATTTGCAATTTGAATTGCAAATAGGAGCTAGGTCTGTCTGAACTCTAAGGACAAGTAGATTCACATCAGGCAACACAGTCCAACTCAGTCCTGACTTCACAGCACCTAACTGGAGTCAAAATACATTGAACCAAGCAGCATTTTGATTCATACTGAATTAGTTGATTACAGAAAGCTAAAGCAACTAATTTCTGTCCCTCCTGTATGTGCCTGCATATATGCATACAAACATACATATGCATAATTCCCCTGTCCATCCTGCAAGTCCTCTGCTCCACTGGAGCAGGAAAGACCCTCTGAATCGCGACTAGCTGAGATTATGGCTCAGAACAAAGTCACAGGTGTCTTCAACTTACAGAAAGAAAAGAGCTCTCCAGGCCTGATTTTGCTCATCTGTCTTTAGCAGGCACTACCGCAGACAAATGCATTTGCTCATAAAACACAAAACACTCTGGAGGGCAGGGAGCCAGGACAAGGCAGCTGCCTAATAGTGTAAAGCAAGGAAATGACTTGCTCAAAACCTCGACCTGAACTCTGACTGTATGCTACAGCACTTCTGTGCCTAAAACACATTTCATTATAAATATTAGCAGCACATCTTTGTATGCCACAAAACTCACAAGGGGAAACCTCAGCACTTCAGTTTAAAGATGCAAGCCCTTGCTTTTTGCTCAGCAGCAGTGGGAGAACACGCAGGTGCTTGCCTGGCATGCGCCAAGCTGCTCAGGAGCCCACAGTTTACCTAGGAAAAGGCTTTGTCACCCGGGCCAACAAGCCTAAGCAAACCCTGGGAGTTAAGGGTGCTCAGCTAGAGGCAGTTACTATTGCACAACTCCAGCTAATCAAGCACTGCTCACTCTAAGGCTGTCCAAAGCCAACTTTGCTAAGACCACTCCACTGCTTGGGTTTAAGGCACATAATGTGCTGTTTCCATTGGCTTCTTGCCAAGCTCAAACCAGCCTGGTGGGGGAAAAAAAAAAAAGTCTTTAGAGTTAAGTATCAGCTTCGTCACCTCCCCTCCCCACCCCACATAAACGCCGAACTTCTAAAGACCTGAACTGGTACAAGTTCCATTACAGAGCAGAATGCCAGAGACACCAGAGGCAGCACCAGCCATGCCAAGGCAGCAGAGCTGTTTGCAAACCCGGGCGGGACAACACCAGCAAGGAGCCTGGTGGCTGCAGCAACACTTGATCCAAAAGAAAAACACAGCCAGCCCTCATTCCCACCGCTCGAGAGGGGTCTGAATCACCCAACTTACTGAGCTATGCAAACACAACAGTAAAAGCCATTCTCTAAAAGTGCAGTGCTTAACCCGACTTCAGAAGCACTTGCAGCAAACATCCACTGGTCTCTCCCCACCTTCGACTCAGGCCACAAGTAAGACTTCAACCCAAGCTCTGAAGTCCCAAAAGTTTCACAGAACACCATGGTAGCATCCAGCCTTCCCAGCTGGAGAAAGGCCATCAGGTATCACCAGAACCAAGCACAACATCCTACAGGGTGCTCCTCAGAAAAGGTTATTAGAACAGGGCAGACAGTAGCACTTCCCACAACTAACCTCCTGGTTTACATGTTGAGCACTTCAAGGTTGTGCAAAGACACAGACAGAACCTTGAAAGAAGTAAAATTACTGAAAGGTTGAACCCCATGTGAGCCAGGTTACCCTTCACCTATCTACTTCCACAGCATCTGTTGTGGAAAAACCACCACTGCTGTTCCCACAGTCAAAACACTTCTCTTCCAAAAGTGTCCTCTTTACAGGCTTAATACCCCACAGCTCTTACTCGCTGGCTTTTCCAGTACAGTCAGGCCCCACCTATTACCTGGACAATCAGGATCCTACAGACCTCTAAACATTTCCCTCATCTGTTTCCAGGCTGAAAAATCCCAATTGACTTCCAGTTTGTGATAGCAAAAACCCTTCTCTTCCTTTCCCAAGCACCGCCAAGCTCCACTGTGATCCTCTTAAGGCAGGCAGAAGACCAGAGCAGCTCACAGGACACCAGCACGCCACGGATTCACGCAGCTTTAGGCCAATCTTCCCTCTTCTCTGGGACCTTCACTTCTGAAGCTGGTTTTGCTGTGTTGGTGCTGAGCATCCACCTGGTGCTTTTGTGAAGCCATCACAGATCCTTTTCTCCCAAGACTTCATTGCTCTGTGGCAGCATCTGTCCCTGAACCATCTAGCTGATAACTCTAGGCTGCTTCTTTTTGAAGAATCTTCTCTGCCTATTCCAGGGTGAGAAGGGGGGGTTACCAATTGCAATGCATTTATAGTCCTGAATTAACTGTTGTGTGACCCTGGAGAATTGATAACCAGCATTTGCTGTTGTTTCTCCTCCTCTGCATCAGGAAGTCAGTTCAAGCCTGTGCAGGACTCAAAGACACGATATGGCACAGAACTTCAACAAGATCCTCCCCAGTAAAATGAAGTCCTGTAGAACGACACTCCCAAGACTCTGACACTCAGACCTATTACTGCCTGTCCTCAAGGACTCCCTGGGAAGCTCCCTGGTCCTCATGTGTCTGAAGAGGGGTTTACTTTTGTAATTATTCCTAAACCTTTCCTCTGACTAACTTTATTGTACTTTTGTATTTGACCCACCAGCATTTATGAACCTTTATCTCTTTCCTTTCAATACAGCTTCAACTTTGGCAGTTCCCCAATTTTTGTTTTAATAACCTCCCATACCAAGTTGTTTCAGTATTTATGCTTCCTCTCACCTTCCCTCAAGCCTCTGATGGATGCAAACACATGCTGCCCAACTTGTGATCTACAGATACCTGCAGGTTTGCTGCAGACCTTTTAAATCCCTCACCTGTCCCGTTGAGGCAACTTATTTTTTAGAAGTGAGTAGAGAATTGCACTCTGGTACCACACTTCCACTCAATTTACTTCCATTACTCCATAGACTTTTCACATCTCCAATGCTGTAAGAAACGTTAAAAGCTGCCTTTCTTGTTAAGGTGGTTCTTTCCCTCTAGTGCTGCCAGCCCCAGGACACCTCTCCCTGTATGCTGCTCACTGGGGCCTAACAGGCCTGATACTGCTACTTTATTCTTCCATAGACGACACCATGCTCCAAACTCCCCTTCAACACTTTGGGCAGGGCACAATGACACATGGTGACTCCCAAAAGCCAAGGATTACTCCCGCTGGTCAAACACACACCTACCTCTGGGCTAACCCAAGCTGTTTGCATTTTACTGCCTCTTGGAGCTTCCAGACACTTGCTGGGATATTCAAGATGCATTAATCTCCCTTTTTTTCTTACTCTTCTTTTTCCCACATGCTACCTGGGTTCTGCCAGCTACTCTTCCTTCCCTCCACCCTGTTAACAGGTCAATCCTGCATCCATGCTTACTGAGCACTCAAAGATGCAAGTAAAGCTTCAGAGCTTTATTACCGCGACACTCCCAAGCAACAGGCACCTCCTGAGTTAAACAAAACCACGCTCTTTATTCTCAGCCCTGGGCCCCAGAGAACAAGGTGGTGATGCTCATGTCAAGAGCTTCTTTGCAGCAACAACAAGCACTTCTGTCCTATAAAATAGCTTGTAGAAACTCTGCAGCTTTAAAAACAAACAAACAAACCAAAAGACCAACCACAAAGCAAACCAGTCTGTTTCAACATGAAGTTTAGAAACTCACCGACCCAGAGGTCTCAGCCAGCTTTGTTTGGCTTTTTCTTCTCATCAGCTACAGCTCTCCAAACGGGACACCCTTGCCCACTCTCCTGGTGACTCTTGGGTGGCAGTACTGTTCTTTCCTGTGTTAACTGCTTCTGCACAACTTCTCTCTCCATTTTCTCAGCTTTGCTGAAATGCATGCTTTAACTTGAGACCTCGTATTTTATCCATTTACCACTGAGTCTTCCACTCATCCCGCGTGCACTGCTGTAAAATTGGGCTCCAGAAGTGGCTTCTTTGCTCACCTCCAACTTAATTCCTCCACATCGGAGGGTCACACTCGCCTTTCTTCACTATGGCAAAAAGCCCAAGGAATGGGCTTTTGAATGTGTACGTTGAACCGCATACTTCACACCTATCCATGGGGCACACAGGCAGCTGTGCTGCGCTGCCTTGGTACTTTTCCACGGAGCAGACAACGCTAACTTGAGATGCCCACGCCCCGAGAGCTTGGGAACAGCCACGACCTCTCAGCTTAGCCGTGCTTTGAGAGACTGCCCGGCGAACAAGAGACAGGCAGGACAAGAGATAGCCAGAAACTACAGAACACAACCTCATCCTGTGCTGCCGGCTGCGCTCCGACAGATTAGGACGAGTTCAGGGCTCCCTTTGCGAAGGGAAGCCGCGGTTTCGACCGAGACTCCCACCAGGACTTCACACACACAGGACAACCACAAACAGCTCACCCCAGACACAGCCCCGGCACCGGGGAAGCCACCGAGGAGCAGGACTTGAAAGGACTTTCTGGGAGAGGGCCGTATCTCCCCACCCCGATACCGCCGGGGGGGAGCTGCCCGCACCCCCGGCACCCCCTGCCCGCCCCGCAGGACACACAGACCGCCCCGTGATAACCGCGGTCCTACGGGAAAAAACCCTCATAAATAAAGAAAGGGGGCACCCGGGCACCCGCCCCTCTCCTGA
>VZRE01003708.1:46822-217325 GCA_013396775.1 Cephalopterus ornatus | reverse complement strand
TCTTGCATAGAACACAGAGTCACAGAGTGATTAGGGTTGGAAGGGACCTCTGGAGATCACCCAGTCCAACCCCTGCCCAGGCAGGGTCACCTGGAGCAGGTGACACAGGAACGCGTCCAGATGGGTTTGGAATCCCTCCAGAGAGGGAGACTCCACACCTGCCCCTGGCAGCTGTTCCAGTGCTCTGCCACCTTCAGTGTAAAGTTCTTCCTCGTGGGGAGGGGAAACTTCCTGTGTTTCAGTTTATGGTCATTGCTCCTCATCCTGTCACTGGGCACACTGAAAAGAGCCTGGCACCATCCTCCTGGCAGCTGCCTTTTAGATATTTATATGCATTAATGAGATCCCCTCTCAGTCTTCTCAGCCCCAGCTCCCACAGTCTTTCCTCCTAAAAGAGATGCTCGAGACCCCTCATCATCATTGTGGCTTCTCTTCTGGATGTTTAGTTTAACTTAGATGCATCGGTCTGGATTAAACGAGTATTTTCCCATACCAGAGAAACTTACAGCATAGTTTAACTCCTTTAATCTTTCAAATATGTCTCTATAAAATTATAAACATGCACTTCAGGAAAATAAGGTGGGATAAGTTTCAGCCTGCCAAGAGATCCATGCTAACTGGTTGTGCTCTTGCCCTTAGGTCACCCTAGTTGTGAGAATAAACGTTGAATTTCAGCTAAGAATTTTCCTTTAATTTTAACTGGGAGTTCAGCACCCAACTTCTGAGCCTGTTAGCTCAGGAATGAAGGCTGAGGGCTTGTGCCTTAATTTCTCTTTACTACAGTGGGACTAGAAATTCAACAGGTACTGAGAGTCAAAAAAAACCCCAAGGAGAACAGTAAGAACTGAGAAGCCTTACTGAAACGTAAATAAAAACATGTTGGAGTTACTGTTGCCAAAATAAATGATAAGACAGAGCACATTCCAGAGGTAATGCAGTGGGGGAGAGACTTTGACTTGGGCAGCTGTTTCCCAGAGCAGGTTACAAAACATTGATACGTTTCCAATAGAAAGCAAGGCAAAAAAATAAAGAGCTTGGAAAAATGCAAGAATGGTTACGAGTAGCCAAACCGAGAGGCTTCTGTTCCTGCTGCAGGACAGGTATAAACGGCAGAGGAGAGTTTGGGAAGGGTGGCTGGCTGCTGCGTTGCTATTTGTGAGTCATGCCTGCCTCAGCCAAGCTTCCAAGTAGCCTGACTCTCTGAGAGTCCCAAAGCAGAACAATGGGGAGCTTTGGCATATTAAAGGATGCCATCAGAAGTTTGCTGCTGCTTTTGGTTTGGGGTCCCTACACAGGCTGGTCTTAGATGAGCTTGACTTGAGAGAGGAGGGTGAATGGTGCTTAACTTGAAGCCAACTCTACATCAAGCATTTTGGTTGGTTCTATAAAATAAGGGGAAGCAGAGGGATAGAGGCTGGCCACAACAAAATACATCCAGCAAGGCTGAAATTAGTACGAGCAAGTGACTAAACTCTTGTGTAAACTGAGCAAGGGCAAGTCCTGCGTCTCACTCTTGAGCTCAGACTCATTTTCAGTATGGCTTTTGGGTTGGTTTACTTTTGTCACTTTGCCACTAAGAATTTATGCTGTTAGTTAATATCAGTCATACAGCTTCCCCTAACTTTCTAAAATTAGGGAACAAGGAAGAACTTTGTATACTTCCCCTCCTGCCCTTGTATTATTAAACTTTTCATGCTTATGCTGTGTTAAGGGAACTGCCATTAAAATTCGTGGGCAGTAGCCTTTTGATCAGAAGCAAGAAATGGACCTGTTGAATCAAAACCTCCTGTGAGTTTGTAAAAAATTCAGCTCTCCTCATTCATCTGGTGAATTAATTTATAAGGAAGTGAAATACATTTATGCATCTTTAATATTCTCAAGAATATGGAATGTAAATAATTAGAATCTGTGCTTGTGTGGCTTTGTTTTGTCGTTCTGTGTGAAGGATCCGGAGAGAACATTTGTGTTTCACTCTTCAAGGGTCTGACCATTTAGTAGATGCATCTTTCTGACCGTACCCGAACTTCTCTAACTGGTGAAATGAGATAGTAAACAACTGATTTTCTGCAGAATAGAAATCACTAATGGAAACCCAAGACCCTTGCAGAAGTACTTAAAAATGATTTATTGTTTTAAAACTTTGTATTTAGGTGGTATAATAGGCATTTTGCGTGAAATATTTATTATCTGCACTTAAAAATTGTACTGGATGGTTAAAGTGTTGTTCTGTCCTACTGCAACAGAGAAAGCAAATTCAGGATATTGCTGATAAGAAGCAATCTGAGTTTACCATAAGCCTTTTTAAAATTACCCCTCTGATAATCTAGACACAACACTGACTTAGTTTTCATATACAGATAAGCTGAATTACTTTATTCTGCTTTAATGTGAAACTGACTGTCCTGTTTGGGCCAATTGTGAAGTTTGTTTCTCAGCAGGAAGGGTTTTCCCCTCTGGCTGCACGATCCAAAGGACCCTGATCCTTTGATTCATGTAGCAAGGCAAGGGAGAGTGAGGCTTTCTCTCCTGACTGTATTAAAGGATAGTGGGATCCACTGGTAAGAACAGCAGAATTCTTATGATTCTCAGCCTCCTTGACCTGTTTTCCCCTTATCTCTACCTTGTGAATACGTGGAAGGACGAGTATCAAGGAGCTTGAGGCCTTTAGCCTTCTTTGCATAAACAATTTCAGGTCTTTTAAAATCTTTCTTTCAGCTCCCTTTAACATCCAGGCGTAAACTATTGGAACTGCAGTGAGATAAAGTACAAAGCTTTCCCCAGAGAAGGTTAGGGATTAACAGAGTTTCTTGAGAAGTGTGGATTAAAGGAGAAAAATAATAACAATTTTGTTCCTTGTAGAGAAATAACATCTCTGACTGTACCAGCCAGACACAAAAGAAAAAAAACGCCAAAGGTTGTTTTGCTTGTTTTTTAGCTTCAGTGATAATTTTTTGCTGTGCAAGGGCCGATTGTGGTACACTGTGTGCTGGGCTAGATCCATCCATCCGGTGAGGAAACACACCACTTCTCTACTGTCAGGGAGTTGAGAGTTTAGGATGACACAGATGACATTGACATAGAGTCTGTGGCTTCCTATTTCCTCTTTTCTCTCGAAATGCATCCCCAAGTTCATCTGTGACACTTCAGGTTAAGTGCCTTACTTTTTCTGTTCTCACCTTATTAAACAGTATTTTACAGGGACTTACTTTGTTCATTTCAATAATTTGGAGTGGAGATGGACGGGAGAGAGAGCCAGGATGGGTGAGTGGTTCCTGCTGGCTGCGAGGGAGAGGCTGGTCCTGGAGCAGGAGAATCAAGATTGTAATTCCATTGCAAAATGGAATGAGTCATTGCAAAAAATGCCTCATAGATTCAGTCACGCTGATAACTCCATGTCAAAGGCCTTTTTCCACTCCTGGTAGAAAAGTATTTGGTGTTTGGTATCCATAACAGATAAATTCTGGAAGAACTTGTGCTGTGAGTAAAGCTGTGCATCCTGGAAGTGCGTCTGCTTTCTGCCACGAGAGAAAGGCTCTGAAGAAACCACAAAGCCCTGGGGAGATCTCACTAGAAATTAGGTCTTCCTCTGGAACTGGAGGTGTAGCTGGAAGTGAAAACCCAAAGCCAGGCTTCTTAATTTTCTGTGTTTTAAATATAGTTGTTTTTTTTTTTTTAAACTGAGATTTGAAGTGGTTTAGAAGAGATTTAGGTACGTCCTTGCAAATATTTGGCATAAGACATTTGTGTATGACACATAAGTAGTGGCAATGTCAGGAAAGCAACTGCAGAATCTCAATATGAACTTAGGAACCTGTATAAAATTGTTTCATAATGAGTTATCATTTTACTGGAAAATCTGAATATGAACTTAGGAACCCTTATTTCATAACTGTTTCAAATGGTTTCCTAATCAGTTATAATTTTCAAACTCTGAGATAAAATGCATGGGATAAAAAGCAAAAATATTTTGTTCTTAGTTGTTTAAACTTAAACTTTTAGTCAAAGTACAAGCATCCATTCCAAATAATTCAGACTCTTTCTAACTAATACCAGTGATGTAAGTAGGTCATTTTAGGAAGGAAGGGTGTCAGGAACAGGCTCTGCTCCGTGGGACCCAGCTACAGGACAAGAGGCAACGGGCAGAAACTGATGCCCAGGAAATTCCCCTGAACACGAGGAAGAACTTCTTTCCTGTTCAGTGACTGGAAGAGATGTACCCAGAGAGGGTGTGGAGTCTTCCTCACTGGAGATACTCCAGAACTGTCTGAACACAATCCTGTGCCGTGTGCTCTGGCATGACCCTGCCGGAGCAGGGAGGTGGGAGCAGATGACCCACTGTGGTCCCTTCCGACCCGAATCATTCTGGGATGTAGAAAATGTTATAGTTTTACTTAGGGAAAAGAAAACACACCTGCCTTTTTAATTCTCACAGAACACAAAAAATGGTCTGCATGTCCCTTAATTTTTCATGGTTGCAGTTTGATGCCACTGAACGTGTAGGATATGGCTTAACTCCTTTTCAAGTTAAGCTACCATTTAAGACCCTCCTGTTTCAGACAGCAGCACCTGATCTTGGTTTCAGCATGTGAGAAGTCTCGTGTTTGTAGGACGGGAGCCCAAAGTTTTAATAAACAATAGGCTGTTGGTAGTGACAAGTCCTGTTACTCTGAAAGGTTGCAAAATGCCT
The DNA here is from genome assembly GCA_013396775.1 of Cephalopterus ornatus. Lineage (NCBI taxonomy): Eukaryota > Metazoa > Chordata > Aves > Passeriformes > Cotingidae > Cephalopterus > Cephalopterus ornatus. The sequence continues at coordinate 212,638 of VZRE01003708.1, read as the reverse complement.
GTTTGGAAATTGTGACCGTAACATGGATGCAGCCCCAAGTGTGATTCATCTAACTATCTTGCTCCCTGCATGTGTCAGACCTCTTGGTAAAGATGAAGTTATTTTAGGAGCAGAGGACAGAAGCAGGGCCACAGGCTGTGGCTGCTATCGAGGTTCATGATCTTATATCAGGTTTTTGAGCACAGGGACCCACGATGTGCCACATCTCCCTTGCTATAATTTAGCACTGTAGCATGTGTGGTGACTTAGGGCAGACCTTCCTAGATGTCAGATTAAAAATCAGGCCACCAAGGCTCAGGTGGGACTTTTTTGGAAAGCACTGGACAAGTAGTCCTTGCTTTTCTAGTACATGAGAGAGAAATACAGGCAGCATTAGAAAACAGTGCGTGGCTTGAGGTCTGTGTCTGATAGCTGAGAAAACACAGGCCTCAACGTGCTCTCTCATTACTGTGAAGGGCAGGTGCCAGTGGCCTGCATTGTGACCAAGGGTCACTGATTCTGACTTGTATCCCTTGACTGGGGCCTTGACATGGTGCTATTTAGAATAAACCAAGTTGTTGCTCTAAACAGAAAAGCTTCCCCTGGTGTGAATGGCTGCCATGAACTGGTGATACCCAGATACTCTTTTGCATTTTTATGTGTCCCTGGTTTTCACCTGTATCTCCAGTGCAAGGAATAACTCGTGTATGTCAAGCTTTTAAAACATCCGTGATTCCTTCCAAGTGCTGCTGCCCCAGGGCTACTCTCGAGCACTTTTGCACTGCTGGAGGGATGAGGAACTACCTGCACAGGTTGAACAGTGTTTCAGTTAAAATGTAAACCCTTCTCTGTGTATCAGGTTCCAGTGTGTAGCTCAAACAGACCATTAGCAGGCGGCCGCAGGAAGTTGGTTTACTCAGAGCTGTGCAGTGGATTCTCAGGCTATTCTTCCCAGGGCTGCCAGGTTGGGAAATTGTCAAGATATCATATTTAATCCGAGATTCGTGGTTCCATTAGGTGTTTTACAATTTAAATTTATGATGCAAAGCAGTCTGAACACTCCAGCAGAATCTCAGTCTTATAAATCCTTTTGAATGTAAAAGTATAAATATTTTTCACAGCTAACTAGGAACACTGGAGTTATGCAACTGAGCTTTCAGAATGCTGAGGGTTTAACTTTCATTCAGCGTAAGAAAGCAGGAAAAGTAATGTTTACCAATGAAGAAAGTGGGGATATTTTCCCCCCAGTTTTTCAGTTATGTTGAAGTGTTCCAGGAGATTCTTCCCACTGTTCTCTCATAAAGAAAATTACCTTTCTTTATGCAAAGGCCAAGAACAAAAAATTAATCATTCAAAACAACGATAAGCAAACAAATAAACAAAATCATACATGAAAATAAATAAAAAAAAATTGGAAGATGCCTTTCATTTTTAGCAGTAGTGGTTTATTAGGCTGTGTTATGGTACACAAAAAACATCCATAAGCTCTATCTTCACTGAAAATTAGCATGACTTAATTATTTAGAGGGTATTCTAGATGAGCTGTTGCAGAGTAACATCCTCCCTGTCTGAAATGGAGAGGGTTTTATTTCTGGGTAACCACATAGCACTTGCAGGTGAAGTTAAATGATTTTTAATTCCAAAATAGTACTCATCTGAGGAAGCTGACCTAGACAGATATTCCAGCACAGGTTTAATTCAGAATGGACTAGATCAGGTTGACTTTGTTTTCCAGTTTTGTTCTCAAATTCTTTATTTTACAAACACATGAATTTTAAGCTTGCAAAGCACTCTTTGGTTATTAAAGCAGCTATGTATAGCTTTGGGGACGTGGATAAAAAAATTGCTGTTTGTAGGGTTGAGCTTTATGTTCTATTCTATTGATTTATCTTTCTTACTCCTTACCCTCCCATGCCCACTCCAATTAGTTTTTGAATTCTTCTCCCATTTTCTTGCTTATTTTTCTTTTCTCCCTACAGTTTTTTCTAACAGTCTTGAGAACTGAGGAGGAAATATTGCTGAATAGGAGAAGTTGCAGTATTGAATATTGCTCTTTTGAACCTGTCAGTTCTGCAGATGTCATTTGAGGTCTCTGAGAAAAAAAAGTACTATGGAACTATATCTCAAAATGAACTGTTTATTTTTGTCATTCTAATGAAGTCATTGACTTTCATAGCTTCTGTGGGATGATAAGTGAGCAAGAATAGGGTTTCTCAGCTATTTCTGGTTACAGAGTCTTAGTGTCATCATAAAGTCTCTGGTCATTTCCTACACCTTACACCACAGATTGCTTCATAGCTTGAGAAGCCTGTGAATAAATCACTTCCCCTTTCCTTCAGCATCTCTTTTTTTACTTCACAAAATCTGTCCTACAGACCTGGAATAATGTTCAACGCCCACAGGTGGCAACTGCTGCTTTTGATCTCAGCATGTGGGTCATCCCAGCCCCGTGTGACAGGATTATTATTCATAGGAGAACTCTTAACGGAACTTTATTTGCCAGTAGTGTTGATCTGCAGCTTATCTTTGTATGTGAGGAGGGTTTCTCACCGTGTCACATACTTTACATTAGGAAAACCAGCTGACAAGGACCCAAAATGTGCTCCTTGTGGACCCTTCTTTTAAAGTGCAGGTGAGTGTTTGTCTCTGAAATTACCAGGAGGTACTTGAATATCTTCTCAGGCTTTGGAAAGTAATGCCAGTGTCATGCAGCGTTGACATTTTTATTTTTTGTTGTTCTAATATCATAAGAGTGGAAGGCAAAGTGTTGTGGGCAGGCATCCAGCTACAATATGCAACACATTATGTAATTTATTTTGCTACAGCTGCTACTGAAAAGCATGACAGGATGAGTCCCTCCCTGTTCTCAGCACTTCAGAGCATTTGGCCAATCACAGTTGCTGTTGTCAAATGTAAATCAGCTGGGAAGCTGTTGCAAGAGGCTTTACAGAGGTGATCTGGGGGTTCTGGGGAGTTGAAATCTCTCTGCTTTAATTCTTTTGCTCTCTGTGCTTACCTGGACATTTAATCATTTCAGTGATAGAATGGGAGAAGCATAGATCATCAAGACCTGCTTGAGGCAAACCAATGTGTATCTTCAAGAGTGAGAGCAAAGAAAAAAAAAGGTTTCTACCTTCAATCTGTGACTCTCAGGCATTGTAAAATGGAAAAAACTCTTCTGTCTTGAAAAAAATATTAGAATTTAAGAAATAGCACAGGAAAGAAATACATCATATATGGGGCTGCTCTTTAGAATAAGTAAAAGAAATGTGAAAGCCAAGATGAGGAAACTCTGAATGTTGTGATTCAATTTAGAAGAGGTAGGCCACAGCAAATTTGAGCTGAGTGCTGAGTCTTCTTTAGTGAGTGCCCAGACAAGGCTGTATTTACATTAAATCCAGAAGCAAAGCAAGATTTTCAGTCTGAACAGGTTGCTGAATGTGCTTTCCCTTTTCCATATGATACTGTTAGGGGCAAAGTGACATTCTTTCATCAAAGACAAGATGCGGTGAGTAAAGTAAAGGAGCACTATGTTATATCTTACAACTGTTCTCAGGTGTTTCTTCCTGTGGCTCACACTGCCTTGAAATGATGGGTACACACTTCTTCAACTCCTCAAATCACCATTAATTAAATGATTAATTAAACCCTCCTGGAGGAATCTGGGCCAGTACATGCCCTGTGGTATCACTTAGGAAGGCTCATTTCCATAGGAGGGTTTTCACACAGTAAGGTATGTTTTTTAAAGTCATGGCTTTGTGTTTCTTCCCATCTCAACCCCAGCTTGTGTTATGTTAAACTTAAAACCTTTCTTTAAAAGCACAGCCATTACTCTGTTTATGTCAACATAACTTGTGAAACTTTCTTGTTGTGGAGCAAAACCTCTTAGGATTGCTTGGTGAGCCCCAGGTGAACTTCAATTTGTTGGCCACTGACAACTGCAGCTTTTCTGACCTAGTGCCAGAACCTTCTTTGGTGCAATCTCAGATGAAACTTGTGGATGGAAACAAGAATCAAGACAGGGCATAATCGAAAATCATCTCTTCCATACCTATCGAGTCAAAAAGGCAGCGTTAGAATCTCTGAATTGTAAGTCTTGTTTATGTAATATTTTCTGAAATGAGTCTCCACCTGAGAAGCTAAATAGGTGGTAAATAAGCATCACGGTATTATTTTGGGTTGTTGTTGTTTTGTTTTGTTTTTTTTCCAACATAATTAAAATCCCTTGGGTTTGATTTAAGATGTAATCTTATTTATCTCACTATTAAATTTGAAATTATATTTCTACCTTGCATAGCCATAATTTCAGATATTGCTGCTCTAAAGTTGTGTTGGATCTATAGCTTTGGTTGGTCAATTTTTCTCCAGCTCATGACCTCAGGTCAGGGTGACAGGTGACTTGGGTTGATCAAGCAGGCTCGTGGCTTTCAGGCTTTAAAGCACTTTTGAGTTCTTTAGAAAGCATCTTGTGGCAGGGAGGTGTGAAGGAACAATTGAGTTTATCTCTAGATTGCTGCCAGGGAGCCTGGTTCTTACAGCAAGCAGTGAGGATTTCCTAAAAAGTCGTAAGCTGTTTTAGGAGTTTGAAGCTGAGCGCTCTAAAGCTGAAGTTTACAAAGAAGACTTGGCTCTGGAGAAGTCTTCTTAGAAGGCAATTGATTCTAACTCCAAACTGAAGGGGGAAGATGTTAATAGTCAGCATAATTGAAGTAGGAGGCAATTATGTCCTCTTCATAAATCTTTTGAGATGCCTGAAGGCATGTTTTCTCAGGGCTAGACTGGGTGTTCTTATTTCCTTAAAGGATTATAGCTGCTCAGTAAACCTGTGAAGACTCCTTCTGGAGGAAGGAGGGGCAGTCTCTCCAGATGATGTGGAGGATAAGGGGTTGAAGTAAAGCAGACCCAAACCTGGATAACCTAGACCTAGAAAAAAAATAATAGAAGCAGTAGACCTTTTGGAGTGTCTTGGGGAAAAGAAGAGTAGAGTTTTTAACTTCCAGTATTCAAATGCCAGTAGGCAGAGGCAGACTCAGAGGTGTGTCTCCACACTGGCATGTGATTCTAGTCTACTAATGGCTCTAAAACTTCAAGAAATGCCAAGTAATAAATTGTCTTCCTAATAAAATACTGTGATCTTGCTTGTCTGTGGGCATTGTGTTGTTCCTTGCTAGCTGCAATGGCATTCAGTTTGATTTATAGCATGTCAGTTTTTGCCTAAAAATTTCAAATAACCTATCATATATCTGAACCTGAACACAAGTGTACATGAAATAAACCTCAGTTCTGCCTGTCTAGGCGGGGTCTCTAATGTGCTATAAAATCTGACATGTCTAGTTAATATTAAGTGTAGATACTGATCTTGTAGATTAGCAATTTTTGAATTATTTCATTTTTCCCTTCCATTACTTGGATACAAACTTGTTGCCATGAAGCTGTCCAGTGTTTGGTGTGACTCATCATGGAAACTTGAGGAAATGTTTGGCTGGAATTGGTAACCTGTCAGTTATATATAGAGCCAGAAAGGGTTTATTTTGTTCAATCTCAGAGTTTGGTATTAAGCTGTAGTTCTCCGATGTCCTCACTGTTGTCTACTCAGAGGGCTTTTCTATGATTAAAAAATAAGAGTCTTTTAAAAATACTCAGCAGGGAGTTAGATGTGTGGATATCTCTATTTTTAAGTCTCTATACAAAGTACTTCACTTAAATTGCTAAACTTGAAGATTTTGCCAAGTATCTTTATTATTCCAAAGCAAGTAATGGAAAATTATCAGAAAGAGGTGTTTGAAAGGTATATTTTAAAATTAAAAAAATATCCCCTGTGGATATGGCTTGAGGTTGTAGTTTAGGGCATAACAAGTGTCACTCAGCCTCTAAGAGGCAGCACTCAGGCAAAAGTCCATTTGATTGTTGTTCCGTTTGATTATTTTATTTCTTTTTTAATCTACTTTTCTAAACATTGTTGCATACTTGCTTACCTTGAATTCTTTTGCTTCCTCAAGACTCATGCTTCTCTTGAATCATCTCTGACCTGAGCACTGTCATTTCCTGAACATTTTGCTCTCAATCCTTTACATGGAAAGGATGAGAGGCACAGATTTTTCCATGTGGCCTGAGCTCTAACTTCTCATCAGGGCTGCTGATTTGTCCCTCTTTTTCCCTGTAAACTTCTCTCCTCCTTGCTTTGCCCTCCTCTTAGCTAAAAAACACAGACTTAGTGTTTCCACAGCGGGGCTTGAATCGCTTCTTTAACTTTCTGGGTGGAGGAGAGAAGTCTTTTGAAAAGAAAACACGGGAACACTTCATGCAAAGGGCTGGGTTCATAATTCAGCATTATCCTGGAGCACACTAGGATAGTCCGCAAGTATGTGATATTGAAGATTTGCCAGATACCAGAGCTCTGGAGAACTGGAATATATTCTTCAGAAGGCTCTGGGAGCTGAGTACACAGCTATTCTTCTCTGCCCACAGAACTAACAAACATGTGAAAGCTGGGTTTTCAGCTGCTCAGCTGCCACTTGGTAGCAAAACTTTTAGGGTAGTCCCGCATCCTCTTAGAGTACCTGGATTAGAAATGCATATTTCAAAAAGTCTCCACTTGTAATTCAAGGCGATTAATTTTGGCGTCTAAATATGTGTTGTCCAAGCACTTGATTCTACTGAGGCTTCATGGAATGTGGGCTCAAGCCTGGGGTTAGATAATACAGAAATAAAGCTAAAAGCCCCACAGCAATGATAAGATATTTGTTGGATATTATTAGTAGGATTTTTGCCATTTAATATGTTCTGGTCCTTTTGAAGTCCGTGGCCATGCACCTGAGAGGGGGAAGCTTGAGATACCAGGTCAGGAAACTGAGAATACTTCAGTCCTCAGACATTTATCTGTATCTACCTATATGTGTGTACATATACATAAATACATAAATGTAAATAATTTCACAAATACCTTCTGAGTGTAACATTCCCCACTCCAGTTTCTCCAAGGAAACTGAGGAAATTTACAGCTGAACTGAGATTCCTGCTTTTGTAGGTAATTGTATCATGTATATATTTAATAGATATGATAGGTAGGTGTAGTGTCCATATACAGCTGTTCTGTTTGTTGTGTTTTGGGTTTGGTTTTTTTCTGTCCTCATTTCTTTTTTAAGTTGGATTGTCAGGAGGTGGGAAAGTTTCTGATTACTTGTGTTGATAAATCTGATGTCTGGTTTTGGGATGAAGGGAAGGAGAGGAATGTCATTCTCTGCTCTCTGATGATTTACTTTTTGTATCTGGGACTAAAGCCAATATTTCTTTTCTCCTATTATATTTCATTTCTGGGACTGAATCCAGAAGTGACAGCCTTCCCATTAGTGTGATTTGTGGTTGGTTTGTTTTCATTTCAAGGGCTCCTCAGCACAGCCAGCAGCATCCCAGTAGGTATTTTTCTGCTGGATGCAAATCCAGGTGTGTTCTTATCATTTTAGAACTCCATACTTTAAAGTGCATAGAAAATATTCCCCAGGAACAGTTTCAATTGTATTTGCACAGTTAGAATAATGTAACTTGCATTCTCTTATCAGAGTGATACTAGTACCAGTGCTGAATCAGTACCAAAAAGAAATCCAGGGAAATAAATTCAAAAGTTCAAAGACATTTTTATCTTAATACCACCAGCATGTGATCTGGGATTATAGTAAATATAGTCATGCTTGAGAGCAACCTCACCCTCACACATCCTGAGCTGGAAAAGCTAGTATTGTATATTGAATAAAGTCTTTGCCCAAAATCAGTATTAATAAATCTCAGATTTAATCTGGCCCTTGCTGTACTTGGTCTCATGATGTTGCAGGGGCTTGTGCCTGCCAGAAAGGATGTTTTCCTCATATCTGAAGATCTGCCAAGATACAAACCACAGCAAGACTGGTTCTATGGCAGCAGAAGTTGCAGAAGAGTAATGACACACGTGCTGAAGAGCAGGGAAGCTGGGGTGGCAGGGAGGGAAGTTGTGGCATCTGACAGGTGAAAGCTGTTAGAACATGACTCCCCCAGAAACACAGCATGTTTGCATTTTGGAAGATAGACACATTCTCCCCTGCCTTGTTCCTCCTCCCTTTGCCAGTGAACACAGCTGGACTCAGCTCCTGGGGCTGGACTCACCACAGCACTGACCACGCTGCCTCCTGCTCTGTTCTCTGCCCTTACTGTGGTAGAAATGGTTTATTCTGAAGGCTAGGAGCAATTGCTGGGCAGCCTCTGTAACAACAGCAAGAGAAGTTTAGATTTATTCCTGCTTTGCATCGAGCAGGATGGATTTAAAGTATCCATCTCCTCACAAAGCAGCTTTAACTCTGCATTTCTCACTTCTCAGCAGTTTGCATTTATTGTGCCTTACCTCATCAGTCTCTGGGTTCTGGAGATTTTTTTACCACCGAGAACAAGTTATTGCTGCACATCCTTACCTTCAGTGAACAAGGATTTTTAACAATGATTATTTTGTACAGATGTGTGCAGTTTTTTTAAAGTAATTTTTCAGGATGCTCTCTTCACCCTGGCTGAATACTTTGAAGCCTCTGGCTTCCTGGCAGTGATTGGGAATTGGAGTGCCTGGGCTGCATGCTTGTTCCTTACCATCTCTTAATCTGCTACACTCCCTCTTCTTGACTAGTGGAACACCTTTTCTGTTATTTTCCACATGGGGCATCCTAAGATGTGTAAAATTCTTGAAAGGGACAGAGGGAGCAAGAACCAGGGGGACTGACTGACCTGGTGCATGAGGCTGTGAGGGACTTCTACAAAACAGGGTTGAGGACCATCATGTTCTCTTTGTGGGGCAGTAGCTAACCAACTGTGGCATCAATTGGGACACAAATATGCAAAATAACCTTTTTAAATAACTGGTCTGGGTTTCATAGGCCCATATCTGAGGTGCTCTGAACTTATGTGGTGTGTTGAAAAGGCAGTGGAAGCCAGCATGAACCTCTGATGCTTAAAATCTTCTCTAGCCTGAGCTAAATGGTCTAACCTTCACTACAGAAGGGTGTGAAGCTGTATTTTACGCCATTGCACTGTATTTTTACCCTTTTCAGTGTATAAAGCTTTGTCTAGACTAGGATTTATGTCAGTTGTGAGATTAGCTCCTTGATGGCTGTAAACTCTAGCCTAGGTATGAATGTGTCTTTCATCACTTTCAGAGGTTTTACCTTCCCTCCATTCCATGGGATTACACTCAACAAGTTCAATGCATGTGGTAGAGCTCATTTTTGACCTTTTTTTGTTTGGTTTGGTTTGGTTTTTTTCCCCCCCGATGGTGTGGTGCTGATGCTATTTGTAACAGAGTTGTGCACCCAGTCCTCACTATAAGTGCTGCACAAACTGAGAATAGCAGGAAGGTGCCAGCTCCAAATACTTTCCAGTGTATGTAAAAGATGAGACAGAAGTTACTTGTAGACAGGAGAGGCACAATAACTAGTGAATAATAATTAGTGAACCAATATTGGCCGTGTCCTTGGCAGTTCTGTAGTCAAAGCCATCATCAGGGTCCTGTTTTACTCTTTTGTGGGCACCCTCATAAGGTGGTGGTCTGGGCAGATCTGCCATTACGCTTTTTAATCTCTGTCAGGATAAATGATGTGAATAGTATTTGCATTCTTTTATGCCACGGAACAGCTCAGCTCCTGTTCCGTTCAGCAGCAACTGGATAAAACCAGACTGAGAACTGCTCTGAGCATTATTCTATCCAGAACATCCGTGTAGGATTTATCTTCCTGCCTGGTTGAGTGGCATTTCTGGGTAAATTCACAAGCCTTCCTTTGTCCCCACCAGAAGTCCTTCAAACAGCCTCCTTGTTCTCTTGGTGCATTACTTGTTAAGCAAATTAATTGATGAGAAGGGGCACTGTGATACTGTTTGACAGGAGCTGTGGCTCCTGAGTTTTCAATACAGCTGGTCAGAGGCTTTCTAGCATTATTGTTGGAAAATTCTAGATCATCAGAAGCAATGATGTACCTGTGGCACTTTTGGTTCAGATCTCAATCTGCCCCCTTGCCCAATTTCTTTTTTTTTTCAGCCCATGGCTTCATTAGGCTCTTAGGTAGTGGGGGATCTAGGATATGTAGGAAGCCTCCCAAACTGGGATGAAAACCTTTTTGGAAATGAAAAACTTTCTAAATGGCAAAAATGTTGTTTCCCAATTAGCTCAGTTATCACCAGATTGTGGAGTTTGACAGGTCTAATGGGAATTTCCAGACTCTGAGCTTCTGTGCTGTCCTTTTCACCAGGAGGCAAGACCGGAACTTTGCAAATCCCATGCCAGATTTTCCAGATGGCACATTAAAAAAATATGTCTAAACATATATAAATAATTTTGGGAATGGCAGCAGAATTAAATACTCCTCCTTTGTTTACAAACTACTGTCAGGGAAAAAACGTTGACTGGTTTGTAGCTGAGGCAATGCTGGTAATTGCTGAGTGGGTGCTTCAGTTTTTCCTTTGCTGAGGACAGTATTCCCCACTCCACCAAGGTTGCTCATCTTCGTGAAACACGTAAAAACATGATTTGGTCAAAAGGGGCCGAATAATTAAATATATATTAAAATACGTATATAAGTAAGGTTTAAACTAGGCTGAAAAACAAGCTTAAAATACATCTCCTTAGGAAATTTTGAATTTTACTTTCCGGTGCTGTTAATCCCCAGCCATCAAGTAGGAGCCCAGAGATTTAGAAGAGCCTGGTCCCACGGGTAGGAGCTCAAGCATAAACTTGAGTTCAGTGCCCCAGAACCACCAGTTCAGGACAGTGCCCTTCCATAGTTTCCTGGAACAGAGATTTGGACATAATTACATGTCATACAAGTTGTTTTCTGGTGCTTAAGTATGGCAGCTGGATGTTTTTAAGTCTCTGGCAGGATTTAATCTGTGGTTTAGCCCATGTTTGTAACATTGTAGTTCTAGTTACTGGGAATTCACGCTTCAGTACTTTTCAGCTTTTCTTTGAGGAATGCTTCCTTTGGTTTGTCTTCTCTAAACAGGCCTTTTTGCTCTAACTTGAGTTACAAGTTTTAGACTGAAGCTACAAACAGCTGAAAGTAGTGTTGAAATATTTAAAGCTTAATTTACTTCTAAAGCCATGCTAAGGTCAACTCAGTGATATGTAAAATTTTTTCAGCATAACTTCCTCACTCAAGTGTTCCTTCTGTGGTCTTCCTGCTGATGCTTTGGTTTGGACAGAGTTTTTTGTCCTGTGTTTGTACAGCACTTACCACAGTGGGACACCGGCCTGTGACTGGTCTTGTAGGTACTCCTAGGGGTCTGAAATGGAAGTATTTTTCTTTCCTCTTTGTAAATAAAACATTTATTGTGAGATGTGTTTTCAGTTTTAGATATATTTAATTGGCCCGATGCTTCTGAGTCTGGAAGAAAATCAGTATGTGTTTATGAGAATTATGTTTCATGTTGTCTTTTAATGAACAAGATGTCACTCTGCTCCTGATTTAGAATGCAGTGTTTTAAATAATTGAAAGGTATTTTTCTTTCTTTTTGTTTTCCCAAAAGAATGCCTATGCTGTAGTGTTTTATAATAAATATAAAACATTTTCAGTCTTTTTTTTTTTTTTTTACTTACAGAGAAGTAATTCTGTTTTTGCCACTCTCCTGCATAGAATAATTGATGGTTCTACATATTAAAGAATCACAGAACAGTTCAGGTCGGAAGGGACCTCTGGAGATCATCCAGTCCAAACCCCCTGCCAAGGCAGGGTCACCTGGAGCAGGTGACACAGGAAGGCGTCCAGGTGGGTTTGGCATGTCTTCAGATAGGGAGACTCCACGACCTCCCTGGGCAGCTGTTCCAGGGCTCTGCCACTCTCAACGCAAAGAAATTCTTCCTCATGTTGAGGTGGAACTTCTTGTGGTTTAGTTTATGGCTTGCAGTTTTCATTAAAATAGTGAATGCTCGTGATTTGTGAGGGGAAAAATATCTCCCTGGAATCAGTTTTGTCACTTCTGCCGTCACTGTAATTGCTATAAAATTGTCTTTGTGCAATTAGTGTGGCACCTGCTATGGCAGTACCTCCTGTGCATCTCTACCTCCTGTCCTTTGAGAGTCTGAAAGTGATGACGTGACCTGGAATGTGTTTCCTGAATCAGGGTTACAAGGAGAGAAAAACAGAGTAATACATGGAAAGATAAATGTGTGTTAAAAAAAAAAAAGTGTATGTCATAGCATGTTAATTAAAAAGTCTGTATTAAAGCAAAATGTGAGCTAACTTTTGGAAACCTCTGTCATTCATTTTCCAGTTGAAATGTGAGGGGAAGATGATTTCATGCCCTGTGTTGGAAGGTGAAATTGGAAAGAGCAAGAAAGACATTGCAGCCACCGTGGTAATGCACCTGAACACCAGGTCTGAAAGGTGGCTGTAGTCTCCTCTCAGCCCACTGGCTTCAAATTAAACCTGGCTTTTGCCAGTCTCATATATGCTGTAAAATCTGCCTTAACCTTGCTGAGAAGGTTCATCCATGCATGAATCTTGTCTCCCATGAAGCATGTCAGACTGCTGGGATCAATAGCTCAGTTACTTGTGCATTGGGGCCTGAGGACTTCCAGAGCTGTTTCTATGTATGAAACAGGAGAAGGATGTGAACAAAAGTAAAAAGCAAATAAAGAAAAAATGCAGGTATATTCATGCTTGCAAATATCCTCAGGCACTTTCCTTCTAGATACCATGCATTTTTCTGCTAAGCAAGAGAAGGAAAAAAGAATAGGTTCTGATTACTTTTGTTTGATGCAGAAAGTAAGCTTAATTTTCAACTGGTTTGTGCTCTGAACAATTTATGACCAGGATTTTGCTAAGCAAGCACAGAAGATATTGTCTTTTTATTGTTGTTCTAAAGATAAAGCCTTTGAAAATGGGCTCATAAAATAGTGAGCCCGAGGTAGCTGTCAGCTTTGAGGCTCTTCAAAAACTAAACTTTTATTAGAATGCAATTTTGTATGGTTCTTGCCCAACTCCAAATAGAAAAAGATTGGACTACTTGATCCATGCTTTATTTGGATCAAGTCAAACTTGCGGAGTATTTTTAGTTTTTAATGCCATTTCTATAAAATTCCATAGTTTTAGGAACAGTGCAGTGGGAGAGAGACTCACTGTCTATCACCTCCAGTGTGATGTGATGTGATGGGTGAGCAACTGGCTCATGGTTCAAGCACAAAGAGTTACAGTGGCTGGGGTTCCATCAGGCTGGTGACTGATCACCAGTGGGTTCCACAGGGCTCCACGTTAGCACCAGTGCTCTTCAACATCCTCATAAATGACTTAGACACAGGACTTGAAGGAATAACTGAGTTTGCTGATGACACTAAATTAGGAGGAGCTGTTGATTCCCTCAAAGGCAGGGAGGCCCTGCAGAGAGACCTCGACAAATCCGAGGGCTGGGCAATCACCAACCACATGAAGTTCGACAAGGGGAAGTGCTGGATTCTGCACCCGAGGTGGGGCAACCCCTGATGTAGCACAGACTGGGGAATAAGAAAACAATGCCAGGAAAGGGCCCTGGGGGTCCTGGTGAGTGGCCAGTTGGACACGAGTCAGCGGTGCCCTGGCAGCTGGGAGGGCCAGCCCTGTCCTGGGGGCATCAGGCCCAGCATGGCCGGCCGGGCCGGGGAGGGGATTGTCCCACTCTGCTCTGACCTGGGGCGGCCTCACCTGCAATATTGGGGCAGTTTTGGGCACTGCAATATCAGAAAGACATTAAGCCATTAGAGAGTGTCCAAAGGAGGCCGTGAAGATGGTGAAGGGCCTTGAGGGGAAGCCGTGTGAGCAGCGGCTGAGGGCACTTGGTGTGTTCAGCTGGAGGAGACTTAGGAGAGACCTCATAGCATCTGCAGCTTCCTCATGAGGGGCAGAGGAGGGGCAGGCATGGATCTCTTCTCTCTGGTGACCAATAACAGGACCCGAGGGAATGGCTGGAGCTGTGTCAGGGAGGTTTAGGTTGGATATTGGGAAAAGGTTCTTCCCCCGGAGGGTGGTTGGGCACTGCACAGGCTCCCCAGGGCAGTGGGCACAGCACCAAGGCTGACAGAGATCAAGGAGTGTTTGGACAATGGTCTCAGGCACGTGGTAGATGCTTGGCGTTGTCCTGTGCAGGGCCAGGAGTTGGATTCAGTGATCCTTGTGGGTCCTCTCCAACTCGGGGTATTCTATTATTCTGCAATTATAATCCCTTTAACTGCTTTGTCAACTTGCTTTATGATATTTTGGAATCTTATAGTATTTGGACAATTTTATTTGAATGCCAAATGTGAGGATTGGGACTTCTTGTGAATATCTCAGCTTTGTTTTTCATCCTGAAGTATGTTTCAGAAACATACCCTTCATGTTTCTGAAGAAAATCTTATAAATTCTAATCTTGGTTGTTAGAAAAAAATCAAAAGGCATATGAGAGAGAACCAACTAATATTCCAGAATTTCATAGTTCTTGTATTGTGATTGATGTCTTGTGATTTTAGGATATGTCCTCTATCCCAATATGTGAGGAAAGAAACCAGGAACTAGAGGAAAATCTGAGGTTTTTGCCCTTTTTTTGTTTTTTTTTCATCTTTTGTGGTTATATTAGATGACTGCAGGAAAAAAAAGGGGTGGTGGTGGGGAATGCGCATAAGACACAGATTTGTTGGTCACATAATGGTGCCAATTGTTCCCAAGGAGCAGTGAATGTTTCTGCGACTTAATTGTCCTCCACAATGAGTAACATGCTCTGTCTTGTACTGGGGTAAATCAGCATTTCAGAAAGAGGAACACGGGATTTTTGTCTTAACGATCTGCTTGTTATTAGAGTTGTTTCTTGCTTACCATTATAAAAATGAGTTAAAGTCACACCCTTTCTTTTTCAAAAGTGATTAAGAAAATGGAATTAGCATTTAAGGTAAAATCTTGGCTCCACTTGATGCATTGTAATATCTTCCCTAGGGCAAAATTTCAATCTTGAGGACCAAGATCACTCTTCCTAGTGAGGATTTTCAGAAACCCCCTATTCTTCAGTGGGAACTGGCATCTTTCTGCAACTCACTTTAATTCACAGCACTATTCCCAGTCTTTTACAACTGTTTTGTGTGCAGAAGTTTCCTGACACTAGAAAGGGTATAGTAGCATTTAGTCAGAGAAATTTCCTTTTTTTAGCCCATGTTCAAAAGATATTTAAATCAATAAGCCTACAAGCATGTATAAATATTTCATTAAGTGAAGGGCAATGTGAAGACAGTGATTGAAACTCTGGTAGATATATGACAGTTCAAGTCCCAGCAAAGTTGAGATTAATGGAAGAAATATTTTAATGGATAATATCCCCCTTGCTCATTGGTATTTCTGGTCAACTATACTTGGGCAGAACTAATATAACCTGTTTTTATGTAAAAATAATTTGTTCTGAAAATGAGGAGGTTTTCATCAAGAGGTGATGTGACAATTTTTTTCATTACTTATTGAGCGCAGCAAACATCTAGAATCTTGCTAAACGTCATTGTAAATTCACGTTGGATATTTTAAACAGACAAGGCTGAATAATTTATACTTAATGTGAAAGGATCTGGATAGACATTATGCCACTTGAACTTTCTATGAATTTTGTTGGCTTTAGGAAAAACAGATAGTGTATAACAAACCTTACGAATGTTTAGTGAGATCACAACTTTAGAAAACTGTATTAATACAACATATTTGGGTGACTAGAAAACTCAGCAACAACTGAGTGCGCATCACATTAATTATATGTTGCTGAATGATAATTATCCTTCTGAGGTGGTTTGTTTCTGGTAGAGTATGATGACATTTATCTCTGCCTTACGCTATTTAGACTGGTGAGCTGGTAGAAGGTGCTGGTGGGGAGAGGGAGGGATATGGGCAATGTTGCCTTCTAGGAACAGCAGCACTGTTGGGTATTTAAACCTGGCTCTACTTCTGGTCTCTGGACCGAGTTAGAGATGAGTCATGAAAACCATTAAAAATGGGGGGAAATGGACTTTAGGGAGACAACCTGGGAGCTCGGTTGATTTAACTTAATAAGTGTGTGGTGGAGAATTGCCTTGAACTCACTGTTGGTGCAGGTATGTGGGGAAAGCGAGGTAAGAGGTGTTTTTCAAGGTTTCATTATGTACTGAGCCAGCAGAAACCCGGGTTACAGCGCGCATTTTTAATGTGGTTTGGCATTAACTGTCATAACAATTTGCTAACATTTGTGTGGAAATGTTGAATGAACCTTAGTGCTGTTCTAGTTGGAAAAACAATTAATTTGGGACAAACCTACAGGGGTCAGCCTTGAACACAGAAGCTCCAGCTGGCTCTGGATGCTGTCTGAGCTGGGCAGTGGAGAGATGTTTGTTGTGACCCTGGATGGAAACCTGTGCTCATGCAGGAGCATTTCAGGAAGTCTATCATTAGTAAACTTAATAATTAGTAACTCTCCTGGGACCTTAGACCAGCCTTGTGCGTGGAGCAGAAGATGTTAATTAATTTATCCTTGCTGACACACTCGCGATGCAAATACACAAAGTATTGTTTCTGTCTTATTACAGAAGGGGGGAGAGGGATGAAATTGCTTCTCAAAGCAGCAGCACCGAGTCTGTGTTTGCTCCCTTCTGTAATGGCAAGGCCTCACTCTGCAAAAATAGCCACTCGTGCTGTTTAATTCTCATCTGTGGCTCTTGTTTCAGTTGCCATAACTGCTGAAATAAATGGATTTATACTGAAGGGCAATTGAGTTTTAGGAGCAAAATTTCAGATACTTAATAGATAGGTGGTACAAAATCAAGACATTTAGCTGTAAGAACCAACAAACCAAGACGTTATTTGTAAGAACACACACACATGAGAAAGAAGGCTTTCCTTCTCTATGTTTTTTTGTCTATGTATTCACATTAAGAGGATATTTCCTGTCTTTTGGCTGTTCCTTCTCCTTTCACGGTATATTAATATTTTCCTGTCAGCACCAAGGTAATTGGTGGATTTATGCAAGTGGGTGTATAAATTAGTGTATATTTGCACATGCAACCATTCATGGTGCTTCATCAAACCTCAGATATTCCAGTTAAAAGACCAGCTGAGGACATCTTTCATATAAATAAGATTTGGAGATATTGGTGTGTAGGTTATTGCCTAATTCAGTAATTAATTATTGTACTATATATATAATGTCACAAGGCGAATTGTTATTGCACCTGTTTTGCAGATCTGCGGCCTAGAAGTGTTAGTTGGTGGTTACTTTCATGGTTTCAGCTAAAGACCTTTTAGCAGCTATGCATTTGGAAAAATTTTATCCCAGAGGGAGGGATTAACTGCTTTTAAAGCATGAGGCTTGAAAATTGGCATGTTATCATGCTGCACAATTCAGGCTCTCATGTTCTCCTATTATATTATTGGGAAAATTCCCTCACACTGTATGTATTTTTTTTTTTTTAAATTCAGCAGCCTGATGCTGATATTGTGGTGGTTGACTGGTTAGTGTCTGATGTCAGTGCTGATGTTAAGTTATGACAAGGATGCTGAAATGTTTGCTCTGTCTCGTACAGGCTACATGGATAGAAAACATCCCACAGGGTTAATTGTGGACTTGGTAAAGTGAATATCACGTATGTATTCTGTACCCTGCTTAGAAAACCTCACGCCTGTAAACACACCGTGTAAACCGGGAAGAGTTTTGACTGACTGGGAAGTCGGGGCAGAAAAATCGGAAAACCACAACTGAGGAGGAAATCGTTGGATTTGCCTTGTCTGACTCTCTTTATGCAGAGAATTTCAACCCAGGGGCGGAGATTTAAGACATTAACAAGCGAAAGAGAGTGAGCAACTGCTTCCAAACCCTTAGAGGAGGAGACTGAAAAGGGGCGATCCCCTCCCAGGCTGTGCTGTTCTCCCACGGCAGCACACCCTTCCTGGGAATGCTGAGACTGGTTGGTGTCTAGAAGTGATACCTAATTTACATAAGGGATAAATTATCCACAGACCAGGAGAAAAATAATCTTTCCTCTGCCCTTCCGTTCAGTTTCTGGTAACTCTTTGTAATGTAATGCAAATTTATGTCTCTTTAGCAAGCACGGAGTAGAGCAGTGCCAGTTGTAGCCTGGTGATTTGGTAGCTACGCTGAAGAGTAGCACCAAAGAGCCTTCCTGGGGTCCTTTTGGCTCGGATGACTCAAAATACAACCCTGGGAAAGGCTGTGAAATTGGAAATCCCAGCAGTTCGCCACCAGGGAAGGAGTTAAACCGATAGTAAGAAGGATTATCTTGAATAATGCCCTTCCCTGCTGGGCTGCCCAGTCAGGACGGAGAAAGAACAAGTGTTTGTTTTGCCTTGTGAACTTCCCAGTGCGTGGAAGGATGTCCGGAGGCTGAGGGTTTTCAAATGCAAAATGTGGGTGATTGGTGCCTCCCATCCTCTCTGAGGGGTATCTTTCTCTAAACTATTCATCATTTACTGTGCCTGGAAAAGGAACTGAAGCACGAATGACCCCCAAAATGCGCTAACGCCCCGGAATTCATACAAGGGTAGAGAGCCAATGGCACTGTTTAGTTTTCCAAGTAGAATTTCTGGGCATTTCATCGAGTTCTAGAACGGCCTGGGTTGGAAATGACCTTAAAGATGGTCTAGTTTCAACTCCCCTGCCGTTCAAAGACATTTCTTTTGCTGCTTGTCGCTGAAATTTATTTTACACTGTCGTGTGCAGCTGCCAGAGGGACGGGTCGTGGCTCCGGCTTTCTTGTTGCGACACAGTTTGGCTATTATCCATTTTTCCCCTACTCCAGCGCTGCTCAGGGACACGGACAGGGCAGCCCCCGTGAGCATCCCTTACTCCTGCTACCGTCTGCACTGCTAGGACATGTCCAGTTTGCTGTTTCAGCCACTAGGGCTGTCTCTCGTGTCCTTCTTACTCTTGAATATCTGATTTATTTCCCCTACCCTTACTTATGCCCTTAAATGTTTCAGTGAAAAAGGATGGAGTATATATCTCATCCAAGGATTTTTCTGCATGGGGAAGATCAATACTCCTTTTTGGTACTAGTGTGCTTTGTGCATCTACCTGGGCTTTTCCCCCAGTGAGTACAGTAGCCTAAATATTCCAGAGAAAAAAGTTCAAATACAGGGTTATGTGGACTTTGCCAGCTGATATTCTCGTGTGTGTATATTTTTGATTTATTTCTCCCCCTCCTCCTTTTTTCTCCTTCTCTCCCCCTCTCTCCCCTCTCTTTCTTTCCTCCTTGGGCACAGGAAAGGTAAGAGGGAATGCAGAAGAAACTTTGCTAAACTTCCAGGAACTGTCACGAGATACTCTTATTTTCAGAACTGTTTACAATTATTCTTGCTTTTGGCTTATTCATTGCTGTTTATGCTGAGTTTCACTGATGGATCACTAATGAGAAAGTCAATGTGAAACTCAGTTGTGAAAAACCACTGAAACAGAGCTTCTTGCAGCCTAGGATAGGATAAAGAAATCTATCTTTGTTGTGTTTTTGTTTGGTTGGTTGGTTTTTGTTTTGGGTTTCATTTGTTTTTGGTTTTGTTTGTTTGTTTTTTACCAAAAGGTGGGATTTTGGTGGCTAGCAGCAGTTTCTTAGGAAAAGAGTTATAAGAAAAGTTTCTGTATCTAATACTCAACAGGGTAAAGACTTTCTGAGCCACCAGCTCTCTCTGATTCATCATTTGACCCCTGAGGTTTGATCCATCCCTGTGATGGACTAACCCTTCATTAATTTCTCTGACTCTTTTTTGACATAGTGACCTGTGCTGAGACCTTCCATTAATGTGCTTTTAAAGTCTCACAGCCTTTACACTGGGAGAAGTGATAAGCACTTACTACCTTTTCTGTGTTATTTCTGATGTGATAGGTGCTCCTCATGTGTTGTTCCAATTTTTCTAAGATTAGGAATTTCTTCCCCTTTCAGGGAAGTTACTTCCTACCTCTAATCATGATTTTATCTTTTGTTTTTCTGTCCTCTCCTACATTTCCATCCTTCATTTGATTTTTGTGTGCATCGGGGATTCCACTTTACACAGGATGCCAAGACCGCTTTCTTAGACCTCATAAAAATCAATCAATGCCATTGCCTGCAGAAATTAAGTACAATACCTCAACTCCACATCCTTATAGCAGGGCCAGGATCAGGCTGGAATCTTCAGAGTATATTTTGGCTGGTTTTGGTGTTGCTCAGCCCTGTATGTTGTTGGCCCTTTGTGTTTCCTCATTGTACCTAAACTCAGCACCGCAGGTTTCATAATCCAGGCACTTAAGCATTTGTTTGTGTAACAAGCTCCGTGACAAGTGTGTGTTCTCTCGTGGACTTGTTGCATGCCAACTAATATTTGAACAAAGCAATGAAAAGCAGTATCAGGGATAATTTTTCTCAGAAGTCCTTCCTACGCTATTCCAAGAATGGACTATAGGCGCTCTTTTGACAACAGTGCATAGTTGTTTTTGTATTTTTCCTGTCTCAGGAGTACTATTTGGAAAATAGCATTTCAGATCTACCCAAGCATCACTAAACTTTCTATTGTATATCAGCCAATAAATGCATTCTTTAATTACCATTTCTTTTTTTGTTGTTTTTTTTTTTTTTTTTTTTAAGAGGACAAAGAGCCAGGAGGGGAAAAGGAAGCTTGTTCTTTGAGTGTCTTATCTAATTAATTTTCTGTTATGTTTCCCAAGCCCCCTAAGACACTTAAGATGTATCTTGATGTCTGGTTTGTCTGAACCATCTATTAAACACTGGCAGTGCAAGACACAATATGTCCCCTCATATAGAGAAGGGCTTGAGATCTTCAGAGGCTCAGTCCAGGTTCAGTAATCTGTCCTCCCACAGCCTGTTTCTCTCCAAAGCACCTTTTGCTTGGCTCAGACTTTGGTTTTCTCCCTTGCTTGGCCTTCAGCTTGTCAGGGTGTGAAGGCAGTGGCATGAAATCTAATAAAGGAAGACCTGGGCCATCCATCCCCATTACAGACTAAACAGCCTGGTGTTGTTCAGTAATTGGCTGCTGCTTATAATAACGATAAAGAGATCTCTACAGACCAGAACCAGCAAGGATTCTGTTTTTAAGGATTTTTTCAAGGGACTTTCACTGTATCTTGTACGTGTCAAACAAAGAAATGTGAATCAAAGGCCTGCTCGATTTAGATTTGCAAGGGGAAGTTACCAAATGAAGTGACTTATTTGGGGCTCAGGCACTGAAAATATTAAAACTGAGAAGATAAGAGACCATGGTGACAGATCTTATTCACCATATCATGAGTAATACTGGCACCCCTGTCATGAAAGGGAGAACATCTGTCTGGGATCACTCATGCTCAGGCTCTCAGAGATATGAAGGACCGGCTGAGACATGGCAGCTGGACCTAAGAGGAGAGAACGCTTCCCAGTCAATGGAATGTGTTGCCTCCTAACTCCTTTGTTCATTGAAAATATGAATTGCTGTTGAAAATATAAAGCGTGGGACATGGCAAGTAAAGTAAGATGTCATCTGCTCTGCATTTCTCTTCTCAGTGCTGCATGTGTGCCTATAAAATTTGTGCCCACTCTGCAAACAAGTTAGTGCAGGATTAACTTGTTACCACATGTTGTTCCAGAGGGTATCTCCATAAACATTTCAAGGACCAAATGTATTGATCTGCTAGAATGTGGCAGAATTCAAACGTGTTGGTACCTAGATAATAAGCCTAGGGCATTACTAGCTCTGAATTTTTCTTTCTTCTTTCTCCTTCATGGCAGTTGTTTGTAGGAAAAAAAATACTACCTGGTTCTGTGGTCTTTGAGCTATGGAGCATCCTACTATTCCTTTTTAACAATAGTCTGTCACATAAATATGCTGCCTATTGGCTCAGCCAGTGAGATTTGTCACACATACACATGCAAAATGGATTTCAAAGACTTATCTGTCATGTAAGTTTTAAAAACTGCTTCCCCTCATTGTACCATTCTGGCAATTAAGGCTGCTGATTTCCATGATAGCAATTTAATCTATTGTCTTGAGGGTCAGGCGGATGTGACGTTCTGTTTTTATCTTTCCTTTAAAATGGACAAGAGTTCCTGGCTTGTACAAAAACAAGAAATTTCAGACCAAAGCCATTCCAGTCCTGATTTCTGAAGCAACAGGGGAACAATGGTGTTGTAGGCTATAGGTGGAAACTGGAGGAGTTTCTTGTTCATGTGCAAGAGGAATCTCGCACAGAAGGTACTTTCATTTCTAATTAAGCCAGCGATAAAGTTATGGAGGGATATATGGTGGATCTTACTGGGTTGTGTTTTGATTTGTTGATGGCACCTGCTCCACGAGAACTGGGGGAAACTTCATCTGCAGTTCAGAATAGAGTGGGAGGTGGAAGGGGACTGAAGGGAAGGGGGTTATACCCTGCCTTTTTTTCTGTGCCTGCTTTTTAAAGCTGAAAGGTTAATAAAGAAAAGCAATAGTGGATTCAGTCACAATAACACCGTGCATGCACTAAAAATACACTAGCAAGTGTGTAATCTGAGTTAATGCTTGTTTTCCTTACCATTACTTTGTTGTTCCATTCCCATGCAGTTGCCACTTCTTGGCTATCTTGCAGCCTCATGTCAGTTTGGGATTAGTAGCATTATGTTAGACTGAGTTTTATAATAGGTTTTTCTTTTCCTGTCTTTTGTAAACAAGGCAAACTCAGCATTTATTTATGTGGCTGTGAATGAGGCCTTCATAACTAACAGCGATAAGAAGTGTGTGTCTGTAACCTGAAATCAGAATTTGTCTTTGCAAAATTCGTTCCAATCTTTAATTGGAGGACTCTTAGGAAAAGGTGTGTCTGGTCTCCTGGTGTTAATATATTAAATATGGTATATTTAAGCCTCTCTAGTTGCTTATATTGTCACAGCTTCCATCCTGTACTGTTAAATGTCTTGCCACAGAACACATGTAGTTCACCATCTGCATGACAATCCTATATTATTATTATTAATTTTATTTTTTTTAAAGGCCTGGTTGTACAGAAGGCAGCTTACAGACAGAGAGAACAAAGGGTGATGTTTTGGTTGTAGAAAGCAGGAGGCAATGCTAAAACTGATTTTGGTGAATGGAAGTTTTCAATCTGGGTCTCTAATCTCTGCACTGTTTCCTCCCTTTACTTCTTGCCTCTTATCTCAAGCACATTATCACCCTGAAATCAGTGGATTAAAAGCATGTGGTTCTAGTGGTCTGCCAGCCAGACCTGCTGGCTGGTGCAAAACCTGTATATTCTTTCTCTTTGTGGATGTTTGGGCGGGTTGCAAATCTTGTGCAGCACAGGTGACTTCTACTGGAGCCAAGTTGGCTGACCCAGTCTGGGGTGCTTCTTCAAGTCAGGCTGTCTGATAAATTATGCTGTGTTTTGAAGGGCTTTGTGTGTGCAGTGTGTTAACTGAGGTAAGCTGGAGTACGTGTGTATTTTGGGTTGCAATTCCTGTGGAGTAGCTGCTGGTTTCCTGCAACGAGAGGTGAAAATCGGAGCAAAGAATAATTATCCTCCTAGATAACCTAGTCAAAGCAGGATGGCTGGGTGTCTGAACTACTGTCTACGTGGATTATTGCTTTCTGAAATGTTGTAGAACCTTGAAAATAACTGTATAAAGAGAGGGTAGAAGGTAGTGAGGAGCCATGAAACAGATTGTGCATCTTAAACTAAGAATGTTCTAAACTCTCTCTTTTGGATTTTTGACAGATGCTCCTCTTGGCAGTCCTCCAAACAAACCTACTGCTGGCCACTGTAGTCACAGGTAGGAAAACATGTTTATTTTTTGCTGCCTAGGGACTATAATTTATTTTCAATTTCTTCTCTGAGATATTGCCCCCGTTCCCCCTTTTTGCCCATCCAATCCTGCAATACGGGCTCAGGGATTATTCTCATCATGCTGGAGACATTGATAAAATTATTCCTTTTGCCTCTTTATGTTGAAACAAGCACTGTGTTGAGTCCCAAAGATTCCCTGCAGTCAGTGATGTTTGCCTGAACAAGCTATGGGGCTTTGCTAGTGCCCTACAGAATTTAATGGGATTGCAGACAGGCACAAACAAATGAACACATGGTATTCCTCAAAGGATCAGGACTGAAATTACCCAGGCAAGGTTTCGGTTGGTAGAAGTAAAGCAAAAAAGGCATTTCACATATGTATTTAATAAAATCTGTGCTTGATCCCATGGACTGCCATGCTAGGCATACAATCTGCCTAGAAACTACTAGGACATGAGATGACCAATGGTGATAAATTCCAGCAGATAAATTCCTGAACTACAAAATAATTGCTTGAAATTGCATGCTATGTTGTGTTTTGATTTCCAGGATTATCAGGCTCTTTCCCTCAGGAGCCATCAGTTTCCCGTTGCAGCCTTTTTGGGAATGATCACATCAAAACTTTTGATGGTTCTTTCTACGATTTTGCTGGGGACTGCAGCTACCTCCTTGCTGGGGACTGTCACAAGCACTCCTTCATGCTCTTAGGTGAGTCTGAGCTGGGTTCCATCACTGAAAAAACCCCAAGTAGTTGCCCTTTGTCAGATAGGATGGACCGCTGCATAAAAAGGATCTTGGCTGAGGGGCTTTGCTGATTTTTTTTGTTTTGGTTTGGTTTGGGTTTTTGTTTGTTTTTTTTTGGTTGGTTGGTTGGTTGGTTTTTTTTGGTAGGTTGTGTTGGGTTTTTTTGGGCTTGTTTTAGAAAGCAGGATTACTTTTGAGGCTTCTGTTATCCCTTGGTAATGTAGCTCACACATAAAAAAGCTGCTAAGAAACAGAGATTTTCTTACTGGCTCTTCTAAAGAGGGAAAGCAAGACCTTTTTTAATTTTGAATTATCCAGGGGAATGTGGATATTAAAGCCAAGTATGGGAATAGGAACTATCTGACCCTGTAGAACTAATTTTATCTGTATGCTAAATCACCCCAGCAAGAAAAATCCCATCCTGCAGGACAGAAGACCTTGGAATTAGCATGAGCCTTTGCAGAGTTATCTTGATGATATGTGTACCAAAACTGTATATTACTTTCACACCGGTCTGCCTTGGTAGATGTTTTTATATTCACTGATGACTGTTCTATATTGGTCATAGTTTAGCATGTTTTTAGTGTTTAACATGAGTTTTTAGTGACTGCAAGTAAATTGAAGTAAACTGATCCTATCACTCTGACAAGGAACTGTATACCAGCTTAAATAATTTTCTTCCTCAACTTGAACAGCCTGGTACAAATTCTTTGTATGTTAGAAGATATGCTCCCAACCCGGCAATATGTACTTACAAATTGTCCTCCTGACTCCCAGAACTAACAGTATTTGGTTATATCTCATCTCTTCAGGTGATTACCAGAATGGGGAGAAAATTGGCTTCTCTGTGTACCTCGGGGAATATTTCAATCTTCGCTTCTCTTTTGATGGAGCCGTGATGCAGGACGACAAAAGGTACTGGTGGGAACTGGTATTCCAGCAGAAAACAACCTGATGGGGTTTTTTTGTGTGTCATATTCTGAGAATCTCCTGTTTTTCTTCACAGGGTTTCCATACCTTTTGCCTCCAATGGCATATTTATAGAGAAGGAGGCAGGTTATCATAAAATATCCAGTGATGAGCATGGCTTTGTGGTGAAGATTGATATCAGCGGAAACATTCAGATACTCCTTCAAGAAAAGCACTATAATAAGACCTGTGGGTTGTGTGGCAATTTTAATAAATTCCTTGAAGATGACTTCAGAACTCAGGAAGGTAAGACTGGGACTAACTGATTGCACTTTAATGTATGCTCTGCACACTTTTCCTGATGGATGATTCAACAGAGATTTTGATGATCCAGCAAAATGTTTCTGCAGAACCTGTCAGGTACCTCATCTTGGTGCGTTGAGAAGCTGTCTAAGTCCTTTCATCTCCCTTTCTCCTGAAAGGAAATTGCTGTCACATCTCATTCCTGCGTAAAGCCCAGGCACCTGAGCTTAGCACATTTAGAAACCTTGAAACTTTAAAATACAAAGATAAAGCTCCAGGTTAATCCATGTACAGTGTAGCATGCGGGGAGACTTACTAGAAGAAGACCCAGCAAAACAGATGTAAGACATAAACATTGATCCAACCTCTAATTTTTCATGAGTTAGACAAGTGGGAGTAAGAATAGATAGTGTTGCAACAGTAGGAGATTAAATCTCTGCTGCTGGCAGGTTTGTACTTGGATTTGGCATGGGCTGCTGTTCTATTGGGTGGTTACCTTTTAATGACATTTCCCTGTCCATAAGGGCTGTTGGATTGGAGGTGCACCTGATATCACAGCAATTCCTGGTGAGAAGTGACTTGTGCTTTTGCTGCTCAGTACACCTGTATGTGAAGTCTGCCAGTGCGGGTGAAGACTAAGAGTTTTGGAAAAGCCCTGAATATGACTTTGAAGTCCTATGACTGATCTTGATTTGTGGTGTTTCAGTGTCTTAATTCTGAGCACTTACCTTAAAAAGAGAGGTTGAAAGTTAATTAATACATTAGTAAGTTAGAACAATAATGCAATGCTTTACATGTAATAAAAATAAATGATTCAGAAAGTAGAAAGGAAGACAAATCAACTTGAAAAGGAGCCTGCCAGTGCTCCAGAGAAGTGTCTTACTGACATTGGGATACATAAGCATAGCTTCAGTGTACAGAAAACCACTGTATCTCATAGTGTGTTAAAATGATTAATCTCTCCTTCAGCAGTGGAAATAATAGGAAACAAACTCGGGTCACAGAATTCCTTGGCAGGGCTTGGATACCTTAATGTCTGAACGAGTTGAGAATATGAAGTTTATATGCTTCTCTCAAGACAGTAAATAGTAGTAAGGCTTTTATGAAAAGCAGGAGCAGAAAAGGAGACTGTATTGCCTGTTCAAATGTAGAAGAGGCCCTTCTGCTGCTCATGTTTAAATGTGTTTCATGCTGTATTTGTTTTACATGCTGGAGGCTGTATCCTCCCTCTTAAAAAAACAAAAGCAATCCTTTCACAGCCACGGATTTCTGAGTGTAATGAAGTCCATGGCAAGGTCACTGCTTGGAGGAGCTGAAAAATAATAGAGGAGGTGACAGAGAACTTATGTTTTCTGTGTCTCTTACAGAAGTCAGGGCTTTCCTCATACAGTATCCTGTGTGGGTATACATTTCTCTGATTTTTAGCCTGAAAAACACAATTGTGTGCCAGCAATTCTGTCAGTTTTTCACTCTGATACAATAGAGCTTTCATTTAAACTAATTTAGGAGGAATTAGAATGAGTTATGTTTGAATTTGTTGTATCAGTGAGGGATGTCACTCCACCCACGCTCTGTTTGATTCTGTGGCAGCTCTGCTGGTTCATTGGAGCGATTCTTAACTTTCTCCAAGTAAAATCAGTTTTTTAATAATTCATATCGCTTCTTTTTTTAAAAAAAAAAAACAACTATTGAAGCTAACTTCCAGGTAAGGGACAGCACAAGCAACTGGGAGAGGTAATATTCTTTAAATGAAAAGAGCAGGCAGCCTACTGGTAGCCTATGAAGAAGTTTACCCTTCTCTTTTCATTGTAGCTTTTATTTGCTCTCCTTTCAGCCTGATTAGATCTCATCAAAGGTCAACCCATCCCAGGATGTGAGCTTGCTGTAATGCCTTAGTGATCTGAGGGCACCGAAGGGTTACCTTGAGGTTACCAGCAGACTGAACTGTCCTGTTGGTGTGTCCTTTGCTTTCTTGTTAAAATCAGGAATTTTGCAGATTGGGGCCTCAGTTCTAATCCATTAGGTAGCTTTCTGGGATGGGTTTGATAGTAAATGCATTAAGATCTTTGAGCAATAATACGCAATGGAAGCACAGCGCGCAAAGGGAAAAGACAACAATCTGATGTTGCCAAGATTAGTCTCTCATCTAGAAACCCCTGAGGGACACTGCAGATCTGAATGTCAGAGGCAAAGGAAGGAGGTGATCACAGAGGTTGTGCATCAGGTATTGTGCTATAGCCATGAGCTTGTCACAGATAGGTGAGATGTGTGAAACCTTCCTGCAGGTGTTTTAAAGGCTGGTCAGGCACCTCAGGATGTCCTGGCCTTCTGTGTTGATTTACACTGTAATGGGACCTGTCTGGTTGCTGATAGTCCTTGCCTGTAAGAACCACTGTGATGGAAAGGTCTGCAGCCAAAATATTATCTTCTGTCTCTCACAGGCTGTAGCTCAGATAGTTCTTCTCTGTCATCTTTGTGTCTGTCTGCATAGGAGGAAACTCACATGATGTGATGGCCTATTTCTAGAGCTTCTATATAGCACCAGAGGATCAGTTTCCGAATTTGCGCAGAAGTCAGAGTTGTTATGGGTAGAATCTAGCCCACAAATGTTGTCCTTCATCCCATGTTTTGTCACAGTTTCAAAAAAAGGCAGCGTTTACGTTGAAAACAAACGAAAATATGCTTTCTCCATATTTTAGGGAAAGAAACTGTTGAGATTTAATAACACAGAGTTAGTTTGCTTTGCCCCTAAGACAGTGATATAGAACTTCATTAATTGTTTGCATTTGGATTGTTTTTAGGGTGGTGGTGAAATAAAAGGCAAGGCACCGGCTGTATAACTGGACAGTACCACTTACAGCAAATAGAGGAGGCACAAAGAGAAGGGTGTTTAAAACTTAGTGAACAGCGTGCAGTTGCTTTTCGTTTCTCTTGATATATTTATACTCATGCTTTATCATCGACCCAATCGTATGTTGTCATGGCACTCTTATGAATCCTCATTGTGTTTTGGAGTGGAAACTGAACTGATGAGGGTCTGGTGAGAGGAAAACACACGTTGCTTCTGTGTACACTTTTGATGTTGAGCTATTTGAGGTCCTGGAGGGTCTGAGGGGTGTGATACCCTGGCAGATTTACATTGGTAGGACCCAGCTTTGAAGGTGGAAGCCTTAGGCATTAGCTTTTAACCCCCCCTCCCCCCCAAAAAAATAAAAATAAAGCCTCTCCAATAGGTTTCAGATATCATAGAATCTCCTGAGTTGGAAAGGACCCACCAGGATCATTGAGCTCAACTCCTGGCCCTGCACAGACACCCCAACAATCCCACCATGTGCCTGAGAGTGTTGTCCAAACAGTCCTTGAGCTCTGCCAGGTTTGGGGCTGTGACCACTTCCTTTGGGAGCCTGTTGGGTGCCCAGCCATGCTCTGGGGGAAGAACCTTTTCCTAAGGTTGCAGACACACATTGCCCTTCAGACAGAGGATGGGGTGCTGAGTCACTCCAATCGACATGGTTACTACAATAGTTCATCCTGTGGAGAAGTGCTCATGTCCTGTCTAGACTTACAAACAAGATGGATTATATTGTACGGGGTTGTTTGTTTATTGGATATGGCAGCAAAAACAAGCCCCTTGAGAGTTTGTTCTCACACTTTAAGCATAACTAAAATACAAAAAGGATGGTCTTGGAAGCTTTGTAGGGTTTTTTGTTTGGTTGCTTGTTGCAACACAAGCAGCTGGGAGAGGTAATATTCCTTATACAAAGAAATCAGGCAGCCTATAGGTTTGTGATATTGTTGTGATGTGTCCTTGGATTATCAATGAAGTCTGTTTGTGTTGAAGAGATCATTCAATCCCAACACAGGGATATTAATCCGTCATTTTCTTATTTGTCCATGTTACACACTCTTAGCATAATGGAATTAAAAAATATCCCAACCTAAATTAATCCAGCATTCCATTACACTTTCCTTGGCACTGGCAGAAGGCATGTTTCTGGGAATCTGTCTCCAAATTATAGAGACATTAATGATAAAACAATACCCCTGGAGAATTTTGGATAAAGTCTTGATATTCTGAGCCTGCTACAGCTGTCAACAACATACTCTAGCCTTTAAGCTGCTGAAATACAGAATATATGATGCATATATCTGTTCACAGGAGAGTAAATGTAGGTTAAACAAGTAGAAGCAGACAGTATCTGCAAGGAAAAATCTGATATTGCAGGTAATGATTTCATTCCAGAAGTAGGATAGATGCATATGACTGAATATGCAGCTTCTGTGTGTGGTACCTGGTATCAGAAGCTTTTAAAGCTTGTTCCAAACTCAGAGTTGTAGTAGTGCAGCTAATAAATACTTTATTTTTTTTTCCTAGGAAAGTAAACAGAAGTTTTGGTCATTCTGAAATGCAAATTTCTTGGCATTTTAAACAATATCAGTAATTTGATTTTAGGCTAGTTTAAAGATTTTGTTTGGCCCGAGTAGGTAATCTCATTTTCTTTTCTGCATTTTCATTTGGAAGCAAAGGGAATTAAGCTGTCACTTACAAATGGTACAGGTGAAGATGACTTATGTTGCAGCTGTCTTTCTAGGACTTCAGCTGAGATGCCAAAAACCTGCATTCATAACCTTTATTTAATTCTTTATTCTGGGTCTGAAATTGAGGTCAGACATTTCTGTTGTGAGGAGTCTGCCTTCATTGCTAGGCTGTAGATTTTGGGGGGTGGCTCTTTCCCTCTTATGTTCAATGTTATTAATTTTATGTTCATTTATCTGGAGAGGGCAGAAAAGATTTTATAGCTCATAACTTCTTCATTATTTCATGTCATTAATTTGGGGCAAACTATGGGTCAATATTTGGTCAACCTTGCCAATAGTTTTGCTTCTTTGGAGCTGTGTACTAAACCATATAAAACTGCATTAAAAAAACCCCAAACCAAAAACCAACCACCCAAAAAACACCAAACAAAAACCCCCACCCTAACAAACAAACCTCCCCTCATTGTTTGGTCAATAACCAACCTGTGAAAGTTGGTTCTTTACCAACTAAGACTCTGTTTACCAATCAAGACTCACAGGACTGTAGTGTCTTGACCAAATTCTTGCATATATTTTACAGATGAGTTAACAGACCCTGAGAGAGTTATCTGATGGGCCTATGGCTGTATGGAAAATCTGGAGGAGGTCAGGGTTCCTGCTTCCCACTGGGTGCCTTGAGCACAGGGTGGTTGTTGTTAATGCTTTGCCTTGCCTGACCCTTGGTCTCAAAGTAAACAAGCAGCACACCAGCTTCAGATTTCAAAAGGAACTGGTGACTATGAGACTCGGATATCATTGTGGACACAGATTTTTCTGTCAAGAGTGAACATCACTTATCTGTAAACATCTCCAAAGTGAGAGACCTGTGAGGGCAGCAATCAGAGCGCTACAGAATGCCCCCAGGGACCCTGCCTGTGGCTCAGGTGGTTGGTGAGTGGCCTTCTCCTTGAAGACCTTTTCAGGGTCATCATTGTAGTGATGTTTCTGGGATGCTAGGAGAAGGCGAGATTTGTGTTGTCCTTTAACATCGACCTCCCGAACCCATCTTGAATCCTAAAAGGAGGTGGCACTCCAGCTGACTGCCTGGGGGTCTTGGCTTTTGAGCAGCCAGTTTGAATGCTGGTATCTCTCTGTGTACCATGGTCCATATCGGGCACCAGTTCTTCCAGCACTGGTGTTCAAATGCTTTGCTTACATTACATTTTGTGACAGCTTCTGTTTTCAACACATTTCCTGCAAAACTTAGACTAAACAAGCGCTTTAGCAAAAGTCCCACCTTGGCCATGCAGAGGGTTTCTGGGTGTAGGGCTCTGATGAGCCCTGGCTATGAGTTGTTTCACCAGAATCTTGGCTGCCTTAAGAAGGAAAAAAAGCCTGAACACAGAAGGGACAGAAGGAAAACCAAACTCTGCTGTGCAGGAGAGGAGGGCAGTCCCACTGCTTAGTGGGAAAGCAGTGCCAAATCAGGCAGCTCAGGTGCCCGGATGCTCTGTTGGTAACATCACCTGCACACTTAAGAAACCTCAAGTTATTTTTTAGGCTGCTTTTGTTGTCTCTTCCATTGCCTTTCCTTTCCTACCCACTTGAGTCTTTCAGCAGAAGGAAATGTAGGTGCCAGGGGAGAAAAGGCAGGGGTGTTGGCAGCTCCTCTTCCCTCTGCCCAGAGCAGTCAGATGTTCTGGAGACATTTCTCCCTCCCTGCTTTTTTTTCCTGAAACCTCATCAAGTAGATGAAATATTTGAGAATCCCCACACTCATCAACAGGGTGCATAGTTTTAAGAGTCCTCTCCAAAGGGACCCTCTGCAGAAAAAACTTATTCCATGATGCCAACGTGTTAAGTAGCTCAGCAGCCCAAGTCACTTCATAATTTCATATTAGAGGTCTTCTGATGATCAGAGAAACCTTCAAGTCCAGCTGCTTTTCACATTTCCACTGTCTGCTAATATACAGTCAGATGCTGGCAACAAGAGGGTTTGAAAAGCAGGTTCTAAAAAACCCAAACAACTCCAAACAAGGTTTGAGATTATTTCTTTTGTAAAGAATTTACAGAATCACAGAATCATTTAGGGTTGAAAAAGACCCCTGAGATCATGAAGTCCAACTTGTCAACTAGACCAGAGCATTGAGTGCTTGAACACCTCCAGGGATGGTGACTCAGTCACCTCCCTGGGCAGCCTGTTCCAATGCCTTCAGTAAAGAAATTCCTTCTGGTGTCCAACCTAAACCTCCCTTGGCACAGTTTGAGGCCATTTCTTCTCATCCTGTCCCTTGTTACTGGGGAGAAGAGCCTGACACCCACCTGGCTCCAGCCTCTTTTCAGGGAGTTGTAGAGTGCGATAAGGTGTCTCTTGAGCCTCCTTTTCTCTGGGCTGAACACCCCCCGCTCCGTCAGCTGCTCTCTAGACCCTTCACTTACTTGAAAGTATTAATCAAAGAATGCATCAGAAGAACTAAAATGGTATAACAGAAATACTGTGTCAAAGAGTTGTATAAATTTACAAGCATCACAGAAGGAAAAAAAAAAAAAATCTCTTGGAGGGGGAGAATTTGAAAAACAGGTGACCAGCATTTCTGGGGCAACCGCATCCATGGGTCCCTGCCAGCGGGAAGCCTGGCATGGATGTGCATTCAGGGCCAGAGGGATATTGCTTTGGAGCAGAGCCCCACTCCTGCTACATACCTGGAAGACTGAATTACTGCAAACAGAAGGGGATACATTTAATTTGGCACCTTGCTTCTCCTCAGGCTGTATTCCACTGTTGCTCTGATATATAATTTGTGCTAAGCTGAAGGCTTATGTTCTACTTATTGCTGCATTTCCTCTTCTGTGCCAAGCCCTGACTGCATAGATGAAAATTTCACACCTTTTACCACCTTTTCCCTGCCATCCTTTCCTCTGAGTCTTCCTGCTCTGACATCTGCTGTAGGCCTAGCACCTGCTACCTTTGTAAGCCCCTAATTTCTAGTTTGCACAAAAGTCTACTGAAGGCTACAGGCTTTAATGCATCTGCCATAGCACTCTTAGTGAAGTTTTCATGACTGCCCCATAGTTTAGGAACAGTTTTAGTGGTCAGAATATTCTGTGTGTTTATACTTAACATGCAGCAGGTAGCTCAATGGAATCTTTATTATATGTACATATATTTTAAAATATATTAATTAAAATAAAATTATAAAAGATATATTTGGGCTGCATTTCTTTTGGGGTTTTTTTTTCAGATACATTCAGGGTTGTATTTCAACACATTCTCTGCATAAAGGTCTTGGGAGTGCATTAACAGTGGCAATTGATATTCTCACATGCAACGCAGCAGGGTTTTAAAAAGCAACTTTAGGGAACTGGGACTCATGAAATGAACTGTTTTGTAGCTGGAAGCCACAGAAAGAAGCAGAGGTAGTCCTCAAATGAGCCAGGTCATGGGAGCGTCATGGGAGGGAACAGGGGTGGAGGGAGCATTCCCTTTCTGGGAGGATCCCCTTTCTTGGAAGGACGGAGCAAGAAAAGCAGAAAGGTGGCTTTGCATCTCCCAGGAAGTGGCAGCCATACAAACTCCTTCAGTTTTGCTTTTTTGCAAAGTGGATGCAAATTGTACACAGGAAGATGTATCATGATCATCATTATCACAGATGATGGGCTCAAGCCATTATAGTGTATGTTAAGTTTATTAGCACACGTGATTTAGTTTTGGATAGGAGAAAAATCAAGGCTAGCTGGGATCAGGAATGCTAATGCTTGGATGGGGAAAACAGCTGCATTTTGTTTGCCTCTCTAATATATCTTGTGTTTTATTGACAACTTCTAAATAGTAGGAAGATGTGTAGGTGTGCTTTGGCTTCTGCAGATTACAGTTTACCAGCAATAACTCTACCGCGTTCACGCAGGTGTGAGAAGTGCTGGGAGCTGCCTTCTGCAAGCTTTAGTGTGTCCTTGAGCTCAGAGAGGTCCTCTGCAGGAGTCAATCCAGATCACTGATAGTGGCTTTTCTACATTCAATCTTTTTGGAATAGAAATCCGTTTGATATGACAGTTTTTGTTTTTAAAGACAGCTTTCAGCTGACTGTCACCTTGAGAATAGCCAATACTGCCCACTTGTTGCTGAAACCCCTCAACAGCCGTGTGCTTCTCCTTTTTTTCATTCCCAGGGACCCTGGTGGAGAACACTTACGATTTTGCAAACTCCTGGGCTTTGCACAGTGAAAACAAGCGCTGCAGGAGAGTGCAGACTCCAAGCAACACCTGCAACATTTCATCTGATATTGCAGAGAAGGTTGGTGCTGCAAGATGCCATTCCGGTTTGTCCTCCCCTACCTGAAAGGCAACTTACCTGACCTTTGGCAGGAGAACACAAATCAAAGAATATTCTGAGTTGGAAGGGACCCACAAGGAGCGTCAAAGTCTGCCTCTTGGCCCTGCACAGGACAACCCCAAGAATCCCACCACGTGTCTGAGAGCGTTGTCCAAACACTCCTTGAGCTCTGTTAGGTTAGGGGCCATGACCACTGACCTGGGCAGCTTTGTCCAGTGTCCAACCACCCTCTGGGTGAAGAAGCTCTTCCTGAAGTCCAACCTGAACCTCTCCTGACACAGCTTCACGCTGTTCTCTTGGGTCCAGTCTCTGAGAGGAGAGATCAGTACCTGCCCCTCCACTTCCCCTCCTGAGGAAGTTGTAGACTGCAACGAGGGTAATGCTTCCTTGCATCCACATCTGTATCTAACGTGGTCCTCCCCCAGCAAGTGGTTAGGATGAGAGATGCAGAGGTTCCTGGGGTGCTGTGGTGTGAGGTAGCTGTGCCAGGCACTGGTTTTGCTGCTGCACTGGAACAAGGTGTGCAGCTCCTCATCCAGCCTGTCAGGTGTGAACCACAGGGCTAATGGTGGCTGGCTGTGGGGTCCTGCTGTGGTGCAGCAGGGTCAGGTGCAGGCAGAAGGTGGAAGTGACACGTCCTTAGCGATGGCTCCTGCTGCCTCTGGGCCCTTGCCAGCGTGGGGCTGGGTTGCAGGATGCAGCCGTGTGCTTGCGGTTCCTGAGCTGATGTGCCCTCCCTGCTGGTGCTGGCAGGAGGATTTCTGCACTGACCTTCCCAGTTGTTGCACTCTGGGATTGTTCTTTTAATACTAACCTTTCCACTTTTCATTTTGGTAATTTGATTGTATGGTAAAGGTGTGGAGAAGTGACCTTGGAGGCTGCATGTTCTGACCGATGTTTTACAGGAGTTGTTGAGGAAGGAACTGTTCACTCACTAGTGAATGCAGTTTTTCTCTCCTATTGAACCCTACCTGTTCTTCTTAAAGCTGCAGCACACATATATATATATATAACCCCCTTCCCTCCCCCACAAATAAAACCACAAAACCTAACACACAAGCATCAAACAGATAAGCAGAGAAAGCATCGGCTTATTTGAGTCTGAAGTGTGACTTGCTTTCTAAGAAACTCTAGTATTACTTGAGAAAGGTGTTTCAGTGATGCCTGTAGAATGAGGTAGTTAATTCCCTTTCTGACTCTACCATCAGGGAAGTGTCAGTTCTGAAGCCTCTGTGGGCACCACCACCCAAACTGTATTTGTAAATGTGTTGCAGTTTATGTACCTGGAAGTCAGCAAAACAAGAAGATGCTCCAGCCAGGCTATTTCTGACAGAGGAGATGTTTTCTGTAGGTGTTGCAAAAACTGTTTGCCACCAGGCTGTTTCCCTTGCTAGGAGGAGGTGCTTCCTTCAGCTATGCATGCAGATAGCTGTGCTGATTTATTGAAGAAACATGGAACTGTTTGTCTTGGCCAACTCTATCATCCCCTTTGCTGCATCAACTTATTTTTTTCTTGTCTTTTATAAATATAAATGAGCTCCTTGTTTCCCTTAGACACAGTGTGGATGCAGGCAGATGGTCACCAGCTCAGGGAGGAAAGTAGCTTTGAATATATACTGAAACATGTGGTGTTACAGATGATGACTGTCGTGGTAAATTCACCCACTGAGGGGTTACACCTGATTCCATGTACTCTGTTGTAAATCAGAATTACTTGGTGGGTGCCAGGTTTAGATTTACACCAGAGTAACTGAGGACAAAATTGAGCTGTTAGTTTCTTGCCATTCAGGTCCTATAGACTGATAAATGCTAAACTAGGTTCAAATAATTTCTCAAAAGTACTAACACTTCCGGGAGCATATCTGCTAACAAGCTACTTTGAGTGCTGGTTTCACAGTTACTTGGAAAAGGCTAACTAAGAGCTGGACAAGTTGTAAAGTTCTGACCCTAAATTTATACTTCCATTAAGCTTTTGGATTGGGGATGTTTCAGACATGTTCTGAAATTCAGTGAATTGTGCTCCTTAGCCTGCGGAACTGGCTGAGGAAATACAGCCCTGATTTCAGGCGAGAAATCTCCAGCCTGTGTTTCTTGCTTGAGCAGACCTGGTGTGTGTGGGCTATTTCTGTCCCGGTCAGAACTGACTGAGAACAGATCTGGTGTGCGAAATGGTGTGTGTGATGCCAAGGGTGGGACCAAAGCATGAGGGTTTCCAATCTGGCTGAGATCCTCTGAGGGACAGGGCTGCACAGCAGAACAGGCTGAGAGAACTGGGATTGTTCAACCTGGAGAAGAAAAGGCTTTGGGGTGACCTAATTGTGGCCTTCCAATACCTGAAGGGAGCCCAAAGAAAGATGGAGAGAGACTATTTCCAATGGCTTCAAACTGACAGAGTGGAGGTTTACATTGGGTATTAGGGAGAAATTCTTTGCTGTGAGGGTGGTGAGGCCCTGGCACAGGTTTCCCAGAGAAATTGTGGCTGCCCCATCCCTGGCAGTGTCCAAGGCCAGGTTGGACAGGGCTCTGAGCAACCTGGGCTACTGGAAGGTGTCCCTGCCCATGGCAGAGGATTGAAATAAGATGACTTTTAAGGTCTCTTCCAACGCAGGCTGTTCTATGACTGTTTAAACATAGTAGTTACAGCTCTAGGGCAGGGCTAGTTCTTGTGACAGATTGTGGATGTGGGAATTTGGTCTATTCAGGCAAGTTTAATGTTTAAAAAATGTCAATATTGCAGCTGAGGCTGGGGAGTGGCATGCAGGACGAAATCCAGTCTGATGCGTCGACTGCAACTTCTGTGGGTTTTCTACAGATCATGTTCAGTATTGATGCTCTGTGGATAAAGTTTGCTTTCCTGCAAAGTGAATGAAATTATATTCTCTCTTGTGTGAATTCATGAGCTCGCAGCATTTAACATTGCCTTAATTTATTCCCTGCGCAAGAATAAACCCAGAGCTATTAATAGAAGTCCGGCCAAACAAGTGCCTGCTGAAGAATGTAGGGCTTTTTAATAGTGTGCTTTGTTTGCTTGCTTCAGCTCCAGGAATGTAAATCTCCTCTGTCTCCCAGCCTCCCTCCCTCCCTGGCAGACAATCAGCTGGTAGGTGAGGAAAACAAGAGCTCTGGTTTAGAGCACTCCTCCCACCCCTGTACCCCCATGATGGGAGGTCTGTGGTTCTCTTTGCCCTGTCTGTCAGCTGCCCTGTCCCCTTTCCCAGTCCAACAGCACCCTTGGAGAGATGACTTCTGACTTCTTTCATTGGGAATTGTAGTGACAGGACAAGGGGGAATGGCTTTAAGCTGACAGAGTAGGTTTTTGGATATTGGGAAGAAGTTCTTCTCTGTGAGGGTGGTGAGGCTCTGGTTGCCCAGAGAATTTGTGGCTGCCTCATCCCTGGGAGTGTCCAAGGCCAGGTTGGATGGGGCTCTGAGCAACCTGGGATAGTGGAAGGTGTCCCTGCCCGTGGCAGGGGGTTGGAATGAGATGATCTTTAAGGTCCCTTCCACTCTGATTCTGTGCAGTGAAACCAGAAAGCTCGTAGCAATTTTATCTTCAAATCCTAGAAAATGCTGAAAATTTTGTGGTTTTGTCTTCACTAATGGCTCTGTGTATCAGCTGAAAATCTTGAACCAGCTCGTACTCTTAGTCCACTGTTGCTCAGGGCCTCTCTCTGCCCTCCACCTCTAAAACACACACTCACACCCCCACACATGTGTGACTACCTGTTGTCTACCTTGCCTTGTGATCCAGAGAGCATTCCAAACTGGGCAGTTTTAGAAGGAGGAAGTAAGCTACTGCCTTCCTATTACACCCTGCCCTCAGCAGCTGCTGTTTAGTTACTAGAAAGGAGCTTCACTGCATTGTCTGATCCATTTTTTTACCACTTGCTTGTGCTGATTTAGGCTGCCTGTTCAGTGGAATACTGCAATCTCATAAACTCTCAGGTGACCAATGGCATGGGAAACGTGGATGTTGAATTATAAAAGAGTGGTGTGGAAAACTGTGGTAATGAGGCAGCCTTGAAAACAAAAATATTTGTCTTTTAAATCATTGCGATTGATTTATGCGTTATGGGTTACCTTTATACTCTAGATTTCACATGTAATAGAAATGGTGTGTGGAGGCCAGACTTCACTGTATTCATTGTATGATTTCCTTTTATGCTTCTTATTGGGAGATTATACCTATAACGTATTAGATGTGAAAATGATTGAAAGTGAAATTCAAGTAGTTCCTGCTTTTCCTGAAATTCAGTTTTTCCTGTGATTGGTAAGAAATAGTCCTGCTCGTTACCCTATGGAATAATTCCATATGCAATAAAGTAATAGCGTTCAACCCCGGATCTGAAAGCAAGTAGCAGTTTTCAGCTTTGCACCATAATTTGTCATGGTAAAGGTCAGAAGCAGGTCCAGCAAAGGTCCAGAGGTCCAGCCCCATGTCAGGAAGTGTTTAAGGCCAATTTGGATGGGGCTTGGAGCAACCTTGTGGTCTTGTGAAAGGTGTCCCTGCCCATGACAGGGGATTGGACTACAGGAGCTTTAGTGTCTCTTCCAACCCAAGGAATTCAGTGATTCCATAAATATACCCTTCCTGAATGATCTGGAGAAACTCTCTGCATCTCTATACCTTGGGGCTTAAATTAAAGGGAATGAGAAGGGGTGTCTGATTTCTGCGGTTACTTTTTAGGTTATATCTCTTTAATGGTGTTTGTTAGGCGACAGACAAATGCAGCAGCAGAAGGCAATGCCACAGAAATGGGAAGAATGTACAAAATTCCACCTCCAGCTCTGTGTGGTGGGACTGGGGAAGGAGGAAGGTCAGCAAGTTTGTGGTCACTAAGGGTTGTCAGTGCCAGGATGCTGCTGATCCATTTAAAGAAACATTTAAAATAGAACTTCTACGGAAGTGGAGGGAGAAGTTTTATGACTTTCACCTGTATTTTGGATACTGCACTCAATTCTTCTAGTTTTAATCTCACAGACAGCTTTACTCTAAGCACTGTTTCAGCCTGAGGCTTCACTCCCTGGTCTGTTGAGTTTAAATATTTCTTTGTGTGGAGCAGCTTCTGGAGCTGTTGCTCCATGAGCAGGAACGTTACAGCAGTGGATAAGGCTGCCAAGATCTGATGCTCACCATATCACACTGTCTCCTAAACTAAAGAATAAGGACCTCTCTCAGTTCAGCCCAACTACTGAGTTTTAAAGAAAGGGAGACAAAAGAAAAAGAATTGCAGAATGGTTTAAGTTTCAAGGGACCATTAGAGGTCATTGAGTCCAATTCCCTGCTTCCAACAAGGTCTAGATCAGGCTGCTCAGGTCCTTGTCCACTCACATTTCTGGTATCTCTAAGGGTGGTGGTTCCACAGCCTCTCTGAACGCTTGTTCCAGTCTTTTGACCACCCTCATGGTGAATCTGTTTTCTATCTTTTTGGATTTACTTGTATTGGAATAGGCTCCCCAGGGCAGTGGTCACAGCCCCAAGGCTGCCAGAGCTCAGAGAGCATTTGGACAACACTCAGGCACATGGTGGGATTGTTGGGGTGTCCTGTGCAGGGCCAGGAGTTGGACTTGGATGTTCCTTGCGGGGCCCTTCCAACTCAGGATATTGTATGACTCTATGATATTTCAGCTTATGTTCATTAATTCATCACAATAGTTGAGATGTGTCTAAAGGATGGGAAAATTTCAGCTCTAATTTCTTCT
Source organism: Cephalopterus ornatus (assembly GCA_013396775.1). Lineage (NCBI taxonomy): Eukaryota > Metazoa > Chordata > Aves > Passeriformes > Cotingidae > Cephalopterus > Cephalopterus ornatus. Next base: position 172,401 of record VZRE01003708.1, on the reverse strand, counting down.
ATAAAGTCATTGGAAAATCTGAAGAAATCTGAATGGCAAGAAAACCATGGCGGAAAAAAAAAGATGTACTTTTTGTTGTTTTTTAGCACATATCACTTGGCTTCTTGACAATCAACTAGAGCTCAACCTTTAGCTATGCTGTTACTGAACAAGTCCAAGACCAAAGAACACTATAGCAAAAGAAAAACGGTTTAATTTTTCGTGTGTATGTAATCTGCTTTATTTTTTCAAGTTGCTTTCATATCTAAAATTTACTGATATGTAATAACCATGGTCACAAAAATTGTTTCTACTAGTTTTCCTTTTAATGGAACATACAGTCTGAGTTTTACTGTAAAATAACAGTTGAGTTGTACTAACTTTTTAAGAAGTTCCTTATTAAGAAATTTTATTAGCAGATCCTCTAAATGGGCTTGTTGCAGATACTGGTTTTCTGGTGCACTTGATAGTGTCTGGATCAAGGCTTTGATCCAGGAGCTGCTGTGCTGCTCATCCTCTGAATGGCTCTGAGCTCACTTTTGGTTTTATCAATTTCATCTTGAAGCACTGCTTTAATAGCTTTTTTGGCTGCTTCTGTTGTGTTGTTACTTCCACCCTTAGGGCATTTTTTCAGCTTTCTTGTACTTCTGTGTAGTCTTGGAGCAGCACCAACTACCATTTATGTAGTTCCTGCTCCCTCCCTTCTATTTTTTTCAGCATCGTGGCTGCTATCTGGGCATCAGAATTATTCCAGTGATTTTCTGAAGACCCACCATGTTCAGCTCTCAGCATTGTTTAAGTTCCCTGAGACTATTCTCAGGAAGCTCAAAACCTCTGTGTTCTTCACTGAGCCCTTTGCTAAACTCAAAATGGACTAGATATTTCTTGTTGGTTTGTTTTCATAAGCAAGAAATTCTGTCTTGGTTCAGACATGTACTAGCTTGAGTCGATCACCTGAACAAAGCACTCTTTAGCAAAATAAGTATTTTCTACTCAGCAGTTTTCCTGTACAGGTATAACAGCTGCCATTCAGAGAAGATCTCTAAGTTTCTGCTGACTGCTCAACTCTGTGGGATTTTTTATCCCCCAAAAATGAGAAAGCAAGATTTTTTTTTTTTTTTTTCCCAGCAACTCGTATGTGCTGTAACCTCAGGTACATGTTATTGTATTCAGGAGTAATGTTACTGTGGACTACTCTGAAGAACATGCTCACCACCTCCAGCCACTGAATATAACACATAAAACATAACTCGATTACATAAAAAACTGACAAATAAGTAGAATAAAGTTATGCTTCAACTCTCTGTGCCAGGGTTGTATCAGGAAATAATTTTCCCACTAATGTAAACTCAGTGCCATCCTTTCAGAAAATTGCATTGAGGACCTCAGAGTTATTGAATGTGACATAATGTGCACATAAGAATCTATTTAGAAGCCTCCCATGGAAAACTTAGCCATACACTAAGTTTTCCTTAGGGTTTTTTTCACATACAGCTAAGTTTCCTCTTACGTTTCTGCTGTCTGAAAAGAGATGTGTTGATATCCTCCCCACCCCTCCACTGTGCTGTCTTCCCCTTGCTCTTGCTGTCAACACACTGATTTAACTCACCAGATGAGCAGAAAAAATTGCTTTTCTTCCCTGGGTTATTTTTCTGCTATTTATCTGGGCTGTTGTGCATTGGACAAGCCAACAGGAGCAACAGGCAAGTGTGGCCAGAAGTGGGAAACAAATTTCGTTCCTGGGATTTCAGGTCAGTCTCAGTCTTTCACTCTGAAACTTACTCTGTTCCCTTGTCATTCAAAAGATGACCTGGTAATTTTTCTTCCTACATGCCTCAGTCCAAGGCTCCTCTTTTCCTGGTAAACCAGACACCATCTGGTTCTTTGCTGGGTGGGAAGCAGGCCCTGAGATTAGCCCAGCTGATTAAAGTGTGTTGCCAATAAAGCCAAGGTTGTGGGTTTGGCCCTGGATGGGCCATTCACTTGAGAGTTGGACTTGGTGATCCTTGTGGGTCCCTTCCAACTCAGAATATTCTGTGAGCTCTGTGATTAAAGAAGGTAGAATGCTTCCATCCATTTGCTGGCTGACTGACATGTTTCTGTGTGAAACACCCCTTATGTGACACCCTATCTTCTATAATAATCAGTGTATTAATGTTACCTCTGTGTATATGTGGATGTGGTGAAGGAATGGATATTAATCACTATTACCTCTTGACTATGATGTAATTAACTGCATGGTGGTGTTAAATAATAACTGTGATGTTGTTTAACAACAGTGCTGACAGCAATGCTTGGAAAACTTGGGGCTTCTCCCTTCTTTCTGAGATTATAGTAAGTACTTTTGTCTCTTTTTCTCTCTCTTTTCTACCCTTGCTCCTCAACTCTTGTGCAGGGCATCATGGAAGCCTGCCAGCTGCTGAGAACATCTTCCATCTTCTCCCGGTGCCACCATCGAGTAGATCCAGAGCCCTACATCAGTCTCTGTGAGAGAGACATCTGTGCCTGCACCCACATGGACTGTCACTGCCCAGCATTCCTGGATTACGCAAGGAGCTGTGCTCAGGAAGGAGTGATTTTGGATAGGTGGCCTGAAGAGAGCTCATGCAGTAAGCTGGCAGAATTATTCCTAGGCTGCTTACCCCAAATAAGATCGTGCCTGTCTTGCAGATTTATGTCCTGCAGCTAAAAGCAACCAGTGCTTTTTTAGGATGTTGGGTCAGACATGCAGGTTAAAATCTGAAGGGCTCTTTTCAGCTCTCCATCACCTGCCTTTGTTCTAGAAGGTTTTGTCCTTAAGACAGGATTGTTTGAATCCTCTGTAAAGATCCTGAGCTGTTACATGTGCCACCCTGGTATGCAAAGTCTACAAAGACTTATTTGGTACACAAAGGTACAGACGGGGATGTTTAGGAGCTATTTCACATATGGTTCAAACGTGTGACATTGTTCAACAGGTAACTTGTAAGTCAGCATCCTAGTGAAAGGCTCTCTAACCTTTTTTCCAAAAAAACAGTTGTTTCACCTTTTATTTGCTTCAACCAATTACATTGAAATTGGGATGTTGCCTTTTTGTAGCCAGTTTTTGTCTAGGTTAGGAATCCTGATTGCATCTTGAACTGCTGCCTTTATTAGCCCAGTTTTGCTGACGTCAGAGGTCCTGATTGCATCTCTGCTGAGATTTTGCAACAGGGAAGTGCACAGACTGACTGGGGTGGATTGTGCTTATAGAAGGAAGGTCATGTTTGCACTTACTGTGATATACACATATGCCTCCACTGGAGAACCCTGGTTTAATACATAGCATACAAAAAAAAAAACATTAAAGCCATCCTCTACTATCACGTTCTCAGACATTTTTCTCATAGCTTTTCATTACACAAAAAATCCCCAGTTTTCTCAGGATGTTTATGTAAACTGATTTTGTGGAATAACTGACTCATTTGTACTGACAACAATTTCTTCCCTGGTAAAGGCATTCTGCTGCTGACCACCACTGAAGAAAACTGTGTCTTCAGATGATGGTTAGGGCAGGAAGATACTGCCAATCACATGTTGGAGGCATTGTACACCAGGGATAGAGACTGCACACGAGGGAGAGTCTGAGTTCTAGCAGTAATTGGTTACCTTTCCATTGGGACATAAAAAGGATCGGATGAAGGCTCATCTCCTGGCTCAGGGTGTGATCCAGAGAATCCATTTTTGCTGGGGCTGTTTGTAAGTCTGACTAAAGCCACAAGTGAAATGAACTTTTCTCTGATCCCAGGAGCTCTAGAGCTCATTTCTAACCCTTGAATTCACAAGCCATGTTTTTTTTTGAGGAGCCAGGAAAAAGAGAAGTGGCCTGCTGCCACATCAGGAGCTTAATTTTCCGTCACCCTTCATCTGTGCTGTGCTGTGATGCTGTCTCAGGAGATGATCATGATGATGTTACGTTGGAGGCCTGGGCAGGGCTCTAGTTCTGGGCACACTGTACAAGTGCGAGCTGGTGCCCAAGCCCAGGGCACCAAGGGCAAGACAACTCCTCCATTACCCTCCCACCTCCTTCAATGGAGGATTTCATAGGAAAGGGCAGGCTCTAATCTCTTCTTCCCACTCCGTGCCCACGCAGTCTTGAAGGGCATGGTATGCCTATGCATGGAAGTGAAGGAATGGCTATAGTGTGTGCTTGTATAATGGCCTGACAGCAGTGAAGGTGCCATGGCATGGGGGTTATCCTGTGCTGGCAGTTCTCTGGAAGAAGGAGTCTTACCAAAGAGTATAATTTCACAAACTGCATAGCTTAGAGGTACAGAACACACTGTCTGTCCAAATGACTTATTGCAAACTTCTCTCCATTGTTTGATTGTTCTTAATGCGCTTGGGTTTAGCTATTAAGACTTATTAGAAAACAAATTAACCTCTGAGTATGTACTACACTACCTGACATATGATGGTGCTGCAGCAAACTGAAAATCAAATGTTTCTTAAAGGTCCTGCTTCCAAAGAAGGAATCATTGATTGAAGAGGATATGATCTTTTTGGTGTCTCTGTGGTTCAGCCTTTGATAATTAAGGGATTTATTTATTTAAGATTTATTAAGGAATTTGTATTTCTAATTTCTTTTATTTGTTTCAGGGCCAAGATGTCCAGTTGGCATGGAGTATAAGGAATGTGTATCCCCATGTACCAAAACCTGCCAGAGCCTGAATATCAATGAAGTGTGTCATGGACAATGTGTTGATGGCTGCAGCTGCCCTGGTAATTTTTTTACTGGGTTATTTACAGAGAAACATTTGGCAGTCATGCTCCTATTTTATTAGAAGAAGGAGAGCTGTGTCTTCCCTTAAATTTTCTTAAATCAGAAACACTTCTTTTTTTCTGGGCCCAAGCCCCAGAATAAACCAGTTTCTGTAATGCCTGTATGCTCACTCCATGAAAGGGCCATTTTTCAGACCCAACTAAAAAGTAAACATTTCTGTGAAAATCAGTACCAACTACTACTCTAGAATTGCCTTTATTTCTTGGTGAGGGACCGCTTATCCTTGATGTATTCCTTCTGAATTGCTTTGGTTAGAGGCACACAGTTAGAGGAAGAAACAACAGAGCATATACTGAAAGAATTTCTTCCAAAAAACCAGTCCATGCAGAGCTCACAATATAATTTCAAAAATCTTTGTGATTTCAGATGAATAATTTCACTTATTATTGAATCTTTCATACAGTAGGTGAGATTGGATTAAAGGGGGCAGCTCAACCACCATAATCTTCCTCTTCTGTCTGTTGTACTTAAAACAATTGGAGGGGAAGAGTTTGATTCCTGGCTGCAAAGCTCCACAGGCTTCCAGTTCAAGCTGATTTTTGACTGTTTTTTTTTTTGTTTGATTGGTTTTGTTTGTTTTCAATAGGACTGTCTTTGCATTTCACCTTGTCAAATGTGGACTTGGTGTGAATGCACTGAGGTGTTTACTGTCCTGCTGTACAAGATACCAAGTGCAATGGAGGTTTAGGGGGATTATAATCTGCCTTCCAAAACAAGGCAGTAATGACAATGTCAGCCTCATCTGAGGAGTCATTGCATTTGAGCTTAGTAGTTTCCTATTCATCTGCCAGCCTCTTACTTATTCGAAATTCAAAGCTGTCACTCTGTGGCAGGACCTGGGAAGGTGCCCATGGAGGGTGACAGATGATGTAACCTGACACAGGAGCTTATTTTATTGGGAAGGATCTGGCTGCTACATTTGTGCAGCTCCTGGGGGTGTTGGCAAGAGCTGAAGGAGATGAATCCACTGGCTGCACAAGGGCTGTCACTGTGTTCTTCCTTTGGTAGGTGCCCTGGTCAGCACAGGAAAGGTCTAAGGGGACAGGAACTGAAGAGCAGAGAAGCAGGAGCTCCACAGGAAGGGCGTATGGCATGAGGAACAAGTAGACGGGTGGAAGGAACTGCATGGAAAGAAATATCAATTAGGGGTTCAAAACTTCTATTTGGTGCACAGTCAAAAGGGAAGAACCTTGATTGTAGTATAATAGAAAACCAGGGGGATCTGGCAGATGGCTCGAGGGATTTAGGATGAGGATTGTACTTTTGCTTATCTTCCCTCTAGTTCTGCAAGTGTAAAAACGATCTGAAGGATCTGTTCAACAAATGTCTTTTTCTTTTTTTTTTTTTTGTCTTTTCCTCCCTTAAATGCTCCACAGTTCCTTTAATTGCTGTAAATGGAATTACTATTGCCAGAAGAAAAGACAGACATTCTGTTTTCTTGTGCTTTCTGGAGAGCCACGCATCTCTTAAACGCTCAGGTCTTCTTTTGAATATCCCTCACTGGAAGGATTTTCTCAACAGCCAAGATCTTTCCAGGCAGCTCTATGGGAAGAATGGGAGAAAGGGCACTTACCTGTGTCTCGCTGTCTGTGGTGACTGCTGCTGCCAGGGAAAAGAGCCAAAGTCTCTGCAGGCTATTGGAAAGAGTCCTTTGAGGAGAAGGGAGAGAGGTTTTCAAGAAACAAAATGTTTTGCTACAGCAGCTGTTTTAAAAAATGGAGGAATATCAACTCTCTCTTAATATAGGGATTGCAGAGAAAGAAACTTGTCCTTTCTTCTGTTTCTAGCTTATAGTGCTATCAGACAAGTCCTGTAACTCTTTTGTATCTCTACTTATCTTTGTGAGATAAAACACTCTCTGTATAGAGTAGGTAATTACAGTTGTGTAATATGGAAACCTCAAGGGAAGTCGGTCCTTTTGCTTTTTGCTTCTGCTGAAGTTGAGAAGAGATTCCACAGCTCCTCATGATAATGTTACTCTCTCTCAGACTCCTCTGCTAGACTTACACGGTATCCAAATTTGTTTCTTCATTCCCTGCATTGCCTGCCCTTTGGTCCTCTTATGTTTCATTCAAAACCTGTCTGGACACCGTTTACTGCAGTCAGTGAAGCGCACAGTTCTCCCAGCAGTCAGGTGTTTTGGACCTGGGGACTTGCTAAGCAAAGAGCTTTACTGGGAGCACCAGAAATGGTTTGCTCAGCACACCTGAGGGAGAGGCAGCACTAGAAGGAAAGCAGATAGCAGCTCCTGTGAGGCTTTTTGGCAAGCCTCATTCCTTTTTATTGCTGTCTGTGATTAAGTATGGATAATAATGCATATGAAGTCTTGCCAAAGTATATGAAGAACTGGAAAATCTAATTGTATTTACATTTCTGTCCCTCTGTGTGCGTGTGGTACATGTATCTGATGCTACCTGACCTATCCAGAGGGGCTGCTTCTTGATGGTGAACACTGCATTGAAAGCTCCGACTGCTCCTGCATCCACTCTGGAAAACATTATCCTCCTGGCTTCACCATCTCCCAGGACTGCAACTCATGGTAAACTCTGTGTTGTTCTGGTGTGGCTGCCATAGATAATCACTGGTTACTGTTTTGGATGATCTTTCTAGAAATCTCTCTATTTCTTTTAAAATTCCTTTTTATTGGCAAAGGACTTGCCTCTCTTACTGGAATTGTCATCCTCTTCCAAGAAGTGAGCTGCTCACAAAGGCAAAATCAGCTCTGCTTTTAAAGGCACATTTGATCTGATAGGACAATGTGGAGGTCACACTCCTTCAAACAGCAGAGAACTACCTGTTTCCTGTGGATAAGACTGACCGGCAGGTTCCCATGTCTGGTTAGTGTCAGCAGTGGTGTCTTTGTTTTGACTTCCTACATTTATTTAACCTCTAAACCCCATTTCTTTCCAAGAGGGGGTAGCCTAAGGCACGTCCTTGGAACTTGTCACAAAGCTAATGAGTCTTCCTAGCATGGCCCACGATTTTTCCTTAACTCAGGAATGCCAACCTGAAGGGGAAGGCTAGCAGTCTAAAGAAAGGAAGGGGAATGACTAATGTATTCCTGATCTGGTTTTGTTTAAAGTGTAGACACATTTGTGGAAGGAGTTCAGAAAACTCTTACTCAGAAGTTTCCAGTTAGAGTACAGAAGGAGGACTCAGTGAAAACCATGATATGCAGAAGAAAGGTGGTCTGTTAATCAGAAGGTTTTCATTACCTGCACCACGTGTCACAGAACATGAACCATGACATTAGCATTTTGTCTTTTTCCCTGGAGCTCTCTGGAGCTTGGCCACATTGTTCAAACTTAGTGCTCTTGGGAGATGAGTGCTGGCTGACAGACTGTTTTTTTTTATTGCTTCCTGTTATTCAAACTTGATACTGCTGTGGAGAACATCATTCCATTGACTCTGCATTTATCCTTAATACATTGACTCCCCACAAATGGTTTTGAAGTCTTTAGCAGAAGTCTGACTGACTTGGAGAAGAGGGATTATGGCTCTCTGGTGATGAACTCGTGAGGACATGACAGGAGTAGCATTGCCAGGGCCCAGCACTGCAAGAGAGAGGGCTGTGGACTGGAGAGAGTCTTGTGGAGGACACTGGAGGTGATCACAGCAGGGGAGTTTGATGTGAGGAGAAGCAAAGGGGAATAGATTTGTTTAAAGACTAAGGAGGGGGCTGTCACTGCCTGAAGACAGGCTGTAGAGAAGACTGGCCCAGACTCTTCTCAGAGGCAAATAGCAGAAGAATATGAAGCCATGGACACAAGTTGCAGTAGAGGGAATTCTGTTTTGATACAAGGAAAAATTATTCCCCTGAGATGGTGCTGCACTGGGACAGCTGCCCAGAGAGTCTGTGGGACCTCCTCTTGGATATTTCTAAACTCAGATGGACAAGGTCCTCAGCCACCTGGTCTACCTTTGACATTGCCTTTTTTGAGTTTGAGGTTGTAGTATGTGATTTGTTTTTTACCCCTGTGATTCTGTTGTATTGATGGACATACCTTAAGAACTGCATTGCAAACTCATTCCACATCAGTGGAATATAGCTGAATATATATATTAAACACAGAGCTTTGGCAGGGAACATCAGAAGTTCCTGAGTTTTGCAACCATTCCCATTCGTATCACCAGCAGTTGCTGTCAAATGATGCTAAGAAGGGATGGAATTAAGAAGTGAGGTTATGGAGAGGATATTGGGGACTGGTCTAACTTCCCTGGAACAGGGGCCTGTGTTTCAGGAATTTGGGAAAAATTTGCCACAGAAGATTTGAATTCACATACCTTTGTCTAACTTGCCCTTTTCTTTTCTAGCATTTGTCGACGTGGCACCTGGCTCTGCAGCAATGGGGAATGCCCAGGTATGTTGGCTTTACTCTTTTCAGGTTTTGACAAGTAAGCCTTGCCTACATCCCTCCCATTTACATCCTACTTATATTTATTTTTTTTCCACACAAAAAGTGAATCTGTCTTTGTTCTTGCTTGCTTGCTCCAGTGCATCCAGATGGGATCATACTTGTAGGTTCCTCTTGTGAGACAGGTCAGACATTGTGCTGTATGGTTTATGTGTAGCAATGAAAAATCCTGTTTGGTGAGAAGAATGGTTCCTTTTTTATTTACTTAATTTACCAAGATATAAGGATCTGCGTATTCAGAGGATTGGCTTTCAGGTAGAGAAACATTCCTGGGTTTCTTTGACCAGGTATGATTCCTAAATTGATTGTTTGAATCAGCATACTTGTATTGATGGGACAATTGGAAGTACTGAGAATAGATTGGATCACTCAGTAACCCCAGGACTTGGGCCCCAAAGGTCATGTTGTGGGTGAAGGAACTACAGCCCCAGGGAGAAGGCGGCTGCCCTGCCTTCCATGGTTGGTGACAGACTGGAGAGGCAGCTCTGCAGGTGCTATTGCTGCTTTTCTTCCTCTTCCACCTCCCAGACACATCGGTACTGAAGGCTGCTGTCCCTGATTTTTGTCTGCCTGGAGAATGTGGCTTTTCATGTTGTGCATTGGCCAGCAAATTATTTCCTCCTGCTAGTCCTGTGGCTCATCCCCTGCCTTGGTTCCTGCACCATGTTTGGCCACAGAAAGACCTGGTTGACCTGAAACAGCATCTGGCCCTTCTTGCATTGTGTACAGAAGTCTGCAGGGAGACAGCACGGCTCCTTTAAGTCATTGTTCTCCTTGAGAATGGAGTGGAAGGGATGAGGAGGGACTGGGGTTATGGCTGGACAGGAAAAGAGCAGATAAGACTGTGCAATACTCACAAATTAGGAAAATCACAACAGTCTTAAAATGCTCAGTAAAAGAGTCTGTCTTTCTATAAACATTAAGCTTGCCTGACCCGTCAGTGCTCCATTTCCTCCTGCTTTAGACCAAAAGAGCACTTGCCCCCACGTGTCAGCAGTTAAAAAAGGGATAGTGGTGGTCTCTGCAAATGTTCAAACCAGAGGTGATATTTTTAGTGAGCTATGCCCTGTGCTTGAGGTGTTCATTGTTGTACGTGTGCCTACAAACAACAGTAAACTGTGCTGAGACAGTATGGAAGGGCAGCAGAACCTCCCAAAGTAGACAGATTTATATTGTTCCCTGTGCTTTTTATCTCTATTTGCAGCAATATTGCAGCATGTTTTTATTGTTGGTTGGTTACCACAAATATTTCTAAAATCATGTGTCCAGCAAGTTTATGTATTTATATAAATTCCAGGTAGTTCCATTGTCTTTTACCGTCTTGTTTGTTAGGAAAGATGGCTTTGATATTGTGGGAGTGAATTGCCCAGTTTGGCACCAGTAAGTTTGGTGATAAAGCAGGGTCCCCAGATGGAGGGAGGGCAGTGGCACCCAACCAGCAGGAGCTGGCTGGCACTAACAAGAAGCTCTCAAGCTGATATCATAATTGCAATAATTATGAAGGCAGTAGGTTTCAGGAAATTTCCTGGGATGCATTACACCAAATGGAGCAGACAGAGGGACCCATAAGGAGAGGCTTTGCTGCAGGAAAGAAATTTCCCTTCCAGGAGCCAAAGGGCTGAGACTTGTCTTGGATAGCAGTTCCCTAGTCTGCGTGCTGCAAACCTGTCCTGTTGGTTCCTAGTTGCAGAGAATGCCCTGGAAATCAAACTCTAATATGGTGGGTTAGGCCTAGTTTTCTTTAGATCTGTTTTCCCCATCTGATAGCCAGTTAACTGACTCTGAAGTTGGGTACAGTAACACTTGATTTACCTTTGTCCAAGTTTAATTGAACAGAAAGTAGCATTTCCATGGTGAGCTAGTAAGTGCCAAGATGCTTTATTCTCCAGGGGATGACAGACAGCTATCTGGATGGCGCAGAAATCTCTTAGGGCAAATCAGAGCTGTGCAAGGCTAAGAATCCTCAGGATCTGTGAAGTTGTGCTTTAGCACCGACTGGTTTAAGACAGTTAACACTGAATAACATGTTGAAGAGGAACATTTCCATGTGATGGTCATTAGACAGATCTTTTGTAGGACTCAAAGGCAATGAAGAGAGAATAACTCATGGGGTTCACCTGCCAGCTTGTAACATTTAATCTTTCTCCATCCTTTGTCAGGGGATTGCCAGTGTAGGCCCGGCACCTGAATTTTGTTCTGGACAAGAATGTCGCTGCCCCCCTTGTTTGCTATGGGATCATCTCTAAGTGTGATGGTCTTCTCATATGAAGGATTTTCTTTGCAAAGTTTCTGGAGTTGAAGCTTCCCCGCGTGTTTGCATAACAGGGTACTAAATCCCAGCTGTGGCATCTGGATTACTGACCTCCTGGAAACGAAAAGCCACAATTTACCAAAACATCTTAAAATGTTGATATATTTAAATAGCCCCTTCTTGTATTGGAAGAGTGAGCTTGCCAGACTTCCACGTTTTTCTGTAAGGACTTTAGATGTAGCTATTGTAATTATAGAATTATTTTTAACTTTTATGCTAGTTAATTAAGGTAATGGTTCAGAGTAAAGTCCAACATAAATTCTACCCTTGGAAGAAGTGCAACAAAGATTATCTTCCAGCTCTTCATTCTGATAAGGTATTTTAACTTTAATGTTAGAATAACTTACTGGTATTCAAGACAACCCAACAAAAGAATCAACACTTTTTCGGGGCTGTGTTCAAGGAGCCCATTGTGAAGAAGGCTTTTCAGACACTGTTGTCTTCATAAAACCATACTGCAATCCTCTAGAAACACCAGTAAAGAGACAGAGGGGGGCTCACAATTTGCCAAGACACAACTGTGACACACAGACTGAGAATGAGGAACCTCTGCAGAAGAGCAGAGCAGCCGTGAGAACCCAACAAGTCTTGTTAAGAATTTTAATTTTTCAACTCTGTAAAGACACCTGCACTCTGCAGCCAGCTGCGTGGATGCAGATGTGCCCCACTGGGTTAAGTAAAATTGGATTTAAGGTGTGTAATGTCAAGGTGTTGCAAGTTCCTGCACAGGGGTAAAAGAGGCAACATGTCCGGTTGTATGCAGTGTATGACTAATGCTGGATAATCCTGAGTGTCTTTCCCAGCTTTACCAGCCTTAGGCATTAGTACTTCCACTCTCTGTGCCTCAGTTTCCCCATTGTATGGAGAGGGTAACATAGTTCCTACATCATAGAGTGTGGGTTGCTGTTTAAAATGGTTTAGTGCCACCAGCACCCATCTCAGGTACCAGGTATGACCTAATCTGCCAAGAGCTTGTGACCATGAGGTGACTGTGATGAATTTCCAGGGCATTTTTCATTGATGTCTTCATGATCATCCATTTGAAATGTTATATGGCCTTTTCCATAGGTACAAATTCCGACTCCTCAGTGCAATTTATGCTGTATTCCCCAGCTGTTGTTGGTGCCTCTGTTACTACTGGTAATGCCTTACAGGAATAAACAGTGAGATAAGCATCTTGCTGGTGCTTTCTGGTCTGCAGGAAGCTTGGGCCTTGTACAACCCGTTCTACCAGGCTACTCTTCCCCCTCAGTGGCTTGTGGGGACCAGGCAGGATTTTGCTCTCCACTGGCACTGGGGTGATTAATGGCTCTTTGCCTTTTCCAGGAGAATGCTCTGTCACCGGCCAGTCCCACTTCAAAAGCTTTGACAACAAGTATTTCACCTTCAGCGGGATTTGTCAGTACTTATTTGCCAAGGATTGCGTGGAAAATTCCTTCTCGGTGATCATTGAGACGGTGCAGGTAACAGCAGCCTTGGCTGGAGCCTCTGTGCATCCTCTTGGGAGAGCATGATAGGAATTGCAGATGCACAGGCCAACAGGAGCAATTTTCCTGTGAAATAATTAGTTTAAATAACAGTCTTTCTCCTTAGTTAATAAGTGTTTGCTTCTCCTCACTGCCATTCCCAGGAGCCTACTTGGAGATGGAGGTTTGGAGAATGGGCCCTCACCACCTCTTTGCCAGCTGAGCAAACAAACCCAGGCGAGGGTTCGCCCCTTGCAAAGCTCCCTGGCTGCTGGGGAATGCCCGTGGGGAAAGGACATTTCCTGTTGGATACCAAAGGGTATCCATTGGTAGAGCAGTGCCTTGAGTTGCTTCCCATTTAGTCACATTGTCTGGTGATTTTTTTTGTAGCTAGTCAGCAGCTCCTGACTTTGTTTGCGGTCTTCCCAGATGCATGTGTGACAGGCAGCTGGAGGCAAGGAGTGGAGACAGCTGGAGAGAGGCAGAAAAGGGAGTCAGGCCAGTGCAGGGAAGGAGGGAGATCCTGGGTTGGTGTCACAGGAAGGTTAATGTGGTCGTGAAATCAATTGACCATGGGGAATAGGTGAAAGCCAGAGACTGAAACGGGCACTGAAAGAAGCAGAGGGGAAGAAAGGTGATGGGGATGGAGGAATTGAAGGCAGGGAGAAGTGTGATGGAGTCAGGACACTAACAGAAGAGAAGGGGAGTATCAGCCTGTCTTGCAGGAGCAGAGAAGTCCTAGGCTTTGGAGAAATGGGTTGTGACGGTTCTGTGAACCATGGACGTCTGTGTTGTGCATTAGTACACTCTGATAGTGCAGCACTGAGATCATCTGGGCTTGGGAACCTGCAGAACAGGTTTCCACTGAAACTCCTCTTTCGAAACCAGGGAGGAGACCTGGGGCCCTGCAGTCCTTGTTCCTCAGCTGTGTAACCCACAGCCAGGAAAACAAATACCACACAAGTCTCGGGTGGTATGAATTGCGCAGCTGTTTCCCAGGCTGACGGGTTGTGTGGGTCAGTGTAGTGACATTCCCCCCAGGATATCCCCATCCCTTCCTGCCTCTGCCACAGCTGGGGGGGGTTTGTCATTGGCATGGGCTGCTCCCTGGGGTCTGGTGCAGCACCCACAGATTGCTTTCCAGGCTCTGAAATGGGGAACTCCCTGGTGTGTGATTAGTGGGATAATGGAGGGGAGGCTGCCAGCCTGGTGATTGTGGGATGCAGAAACTAGATCCATAAAAGCATTGTGACACCCAACACCTCCAAAATTAGATGCTGAAATGCCTTCTGGGGGCCTGGGGCTGAGTCACCAATAAAATGAAAGCTTGAGGCAGATTTTCTCTTCTTTGTAGTGTGCAGATGATCCTGATGCCGTGTGCACTCGCTCAGCTTCTGTCCGGATCCGGGATATGGACAACAGCATCATTAAAATGAAACATGGTGGAGGAGTTTCACTAAATGGACAAGACATACAGATCCCTTTGCTACAAGGTGTGTTCTCATGGGCTGACTCTGGCCAGCCACTGAAAGAGTCCTATTTAGTATTGTTTCCTTTTGTGCCTTAGCCCAGCTCAATCAAAAAGTGTTTTCAATTCCAAATTCTCAAGTGCAGTCTCTTGTACAGGCTCTGTCATTTTAGCTTCTCTCTGTGCAGCCAACACATCTTGACTCAGGTCCTCTGAAATCAGGAGAATTAAGCTGGTCTGCATTTGTCAGACTTGCGAAAGCCACTGTCAATCTATTCTTTTTGAAACTAGTACTTTTTATCCAGAAGCTTGAAATCATGGAATCACAGAATGGTTTGAGTTGGAAGGGACCTTAAAGACCATCCAGTTCCAACCCTTCTGCCATGGGCAGGGACACCTTCCACTAGACCAAGTTGCTCCAAGCCCTGTCCAGCCTAGCCTTGGACACTTCCAGGGATGAGGCAGCCACAGCTTCTTCTGTGCCAGGACCTCACCACCCTCAGAGGGAACAGTTTTTTTCACAATATCCAATCTAAACCTCCTCTCTGTTTGGAAGCCATTCCCCTTTGTTCTGTCACTACATCTTGCAAAATGTCATGGTTAATGCCTGAGGTTTGGCAAAATGCACATATATCCTCTCCTAGGACCCCTTAGTGCTCTGAAGCAGAGGCTTTGGGCAAGTTCATGCAGGTGTCAACTGCTGAGTGGGCACAAAGCTTGAGAAATGTGAGGTGGGCATTTTGGGCACCCCAGGCTTTGGCGGGCCTGTGTGCCCCTGCTCGGTTGGCCCTTTCAGCACGACACAGCAGTCCCAGGCAATGAGGCATCACACCCTGCCTTGAGTGACTGACACACTCTGGGGTTATCTTCAGGTGCCCTCCGCATCCAGCGTGTGGTGAGGACTTCAGTTCGCCTTTCCTATGGGGAACATCTGCAGATTGACTGGGATGGCCATGGTGAACTCCTGGTGAAGGTACTCTTTCTTCCTGTCTGTTTTATTTCTGCCTGTTCACCCCTCCTCTCTTCCCATCCAAATGTGGACAAAGATTTTCTTGTCTGAAGTGAGAACTTGCTTTGTGTTGCATGTTAGAAATTCCTTTCTCTTTTGCTACCCCCGGAGTGGTACACAGGTCCTTTTGTGTTTCAGAAACAAACATTTGATCCTACAGCGACTTGGTAGTTTTTTTTCCTCCTCTCTTTTCTTTTTTAATTTTTTTTCTTTTTTTTTTGTTCATTGGCAGCCATTATTAGCCATGAATAGTTCTGTGTTTGTTTTCAGCAGATCCCCTCCAAACTGGATTTTTGCTTTTATTTGCTTTGACTGTCCTGTCTAAAACAATGGATGTGAGCGATTTAAAATAAGAGAAGAAAATGGCTCCACGGACACGTTACTCACAATTTCCAGGAAGAAGGAATTAGCTTGTAGATGTTGCGTGCTCCTTCTACCGTGAGGAATGTTTGAAGTCAGGCTTGATTAACAATTAGGGTTTGTCGGTGCTGCAGACCACAGCAGAGTGTAGAAATACCCAAGGCAGGTTTAAAAGAAGTGAGCTGTAAGAGAAGCTGTAACCACAGCCCCCTGCTGCCTTTGAACCCCCCTTGTAAGAGGGGATCTGCAGCTGGACCCTATGTGGGATGGTTCTGCTCACTGAGAGGAGTTTTGCCAAGAAAGTCAGTTTTCCAGGGATTTTCTACTGAGCAGTGAACGCTGCCCTCTCTGAACCATGGCCTTGCTTTTGCATTCTCCTTGCCTGAAATCTGGCTTAAATGTCACATCTGGCACAGCGTAAAGTTCCTGAAAGCTGGTTCACAATTGAGTTCAAGAGTTGAAAAGACAACAGATAAGGAAGGTCGAGAATAACTTTGGAAAGCACCTGTGGGTTTTGTGGTTGTTTTTTTTGATTTAACCTGTATTTCTGTTCTCCAAGGGTTCTAGAAGTTCTTTTTGGGCTTAGAATGATTCACTTCAGTCCCTTGGCAGTCTCAGACGTTTTGACTTTCCTCAGTATTCAAAGTATTTTTCTGCCTGGTCAAAGGCTCGTATTGCCTGGCAAATTTTTTCTCTCCCTTAAAGCAAATCTAATTTTCTGCTCCAGATCCTCTGCCCATAAAAGTGATGGAAGTTTCTCCAGTCATATGCTCCTTCCCTTGCTGGGTATC
This sequence comes from Cephalopterus ornatus, assembly GCA_013396775.1. Taxonomy (NCBI): domain Eukaryota; kingdom Metazoa; phylum Chordata; class Aves; order Passeriformes; family Cotingidae; genus Cephalopterus; species Cephalopterus ornatus. The sequence continues at coordinate 155,801 of VZRE01003708.1, read as the reverse complement.
TAAAGCATCTTTTTAACTGCTTTTGGAGAGTTAATTTATGCTGGATTTGTAGACTGACCTGTTGCCAAGTATTTCTGACAATTGGGGGAAGTGATACACTTCCATTACCTTGGCAAGACTTCTGGCAAAAATTCTTTCTGTGTTCCTCAAGAAGGCTTCCCTTTCTGTGACTGCTTGATATTTGTGATTGAGCTTCCCCTCTAAAATACACCAGAATTGGAATTTCTATGAGTCATTGTTCCATCTGCAGAGTACGTGAAAGAGTAGCTTCCTTGGCTGTTGAAGTAGTAAGGATTCATATACTCTAATAATTCATCGTTGTTCCTTTTGATGCTCCATATTTACTCTCTGACCACCTTGTTTGAATGGTGGGTAGTCTTAGAATATATATTGGAGGATATTTTTTATCTTTAATTATGCATTAAACCCCTGAGTCAGCTCCTGAGTAGTTGGTAGTACTTCTAATGTACCAGAGCTTTACTTCTAATAGAAAGTGACAGTTCCTACTAAAATAAAACCTATTGGTGCCTTTGTGTTGCAGATGTTGCTTAGGAGACTTCTCCCTGTTTACCTCTAGGTTTAGGGTCACATTTCAGCTGGCCCTGGAATTGCAGCAGGAATAAGGCAAGGTGAAAAGTGCATCTGCTCTGTGGATTGTTAGCAATGCTGCTTTTACTGTGTCAGAAGTTCCTCTAGGCAGCAGGAAGTTCTAATGTGAGGTAGCTTTAGGGGGTAGTAGTTTCTTCCTGATTTTCCCTCAGTAATGTTGAGGGAAACACCTCCTCCAATATTGCCTCTGTTTTGTGACAAAACAGCCCGTTTAAATTTCCTTCATCTTCAAATATTCCTTTAAAATGGGAAATGGTTTAAGGTGCAGTATCTTTTCCCAAATTGCCCTTGGAAATATAATCACCTCACTGGTTAAAAATATACAACCCCCAGTGCTGCCCTGTTCATTTAAATGAATGAAGTGGGAAAACAGGGAAAGACTAAAGTGGACTGATGATCAAGGCACAAAAAGAAGCTATGTTTCTCCTAGTCACCTTCAGTTACCATCTGAAATTATCACTGTACTGTGCAAAAACTGTCCTGCTGCTACTAATAGTAACATTTTTGCTAGAAGTTTAAAAATGTAGGGGAATGACATCATGTCTGTAGTATTTTAATGAGTATTAGTGATAATTTACTTGACTGTTGAATTGTGTATGGTTAATTCTTTAAAAAGTCTTGCTATATAGTGATAACCTGTTCTGGAGGATGACCAGGCTAATGTTGTGTTCCTCAGCTGTCTCCAGTCTATTCTGAAAGGATGTGTGGCCTGTGTGGGAATTACAATGGAAACCAAGGGGATGATTTTCTTACGCCTTCTGGCATGGTGGAATCTCTTCTGGAAGATTTTGGAAACTCCTGGAAGCTCAACTCAGACTGCCAAGACTTGTTAAAACAAGACAGTGACCCGTGCAACCTCAATCCTCGTTTAGGTACTGAAATCCATCCAAAATGAAACTGTGCAGCAAACTGTGATCTTTCATTTTACATAAAACCCCCCTCTAAAAATTAAAAGAAAATGAAGAACAAGAAAAGATGCTACAATAAAAATTGAAAATAAATAAAAGAAAGTTAAGAGAGTGCTTACATTGCCAGCAGAGTGTCTGTAATATATTTTTTTAAATAATCTTGCAAACAACAAAAAACCCCAACCCCCAGAGGCTCAGATCAATGCAGGAAAATGTAATATTTTGTGAAAATTGAAACCAAAAGTCAGTAATGTGGGATCAGGCTGCTGATCAGTTTGGACCACAGTTGGAGTTTGACCATCACAGCCACAGCACACCTGTGCTACTGAAACTCCTCTTGCAAGTGTGAGCAATACCACGTTTATCCTCTGGGTGAAGAAAACACCTTTTCTTGGTCCCTCTGTGGTTAGACCTTAAACACTTTTCTCTATTCATTGTCTCCCTCATTTTACTGCATCCCAACAGACAGCCTTCCTTTTTCCCTCCACACTGCTTGGCTCTCCTGGTTGGACAGTGGGGAGAAATTCTCAGAGCAATTTTCTTGTCCCAGGTGTTCCAGCAACCTCTGATTCCTGGGAGAAGCAAGCACAGGAAAAAGTTTCTGGCTGTAGGTCAGAGCAGGCACTGGTGATTCGTGAGTGTATAGTGCGGCCTAGAGGGTTTAATTTCGCAAATATAAAAAGCAACAGAAAGCCAAGGCCCTGTAAAAGGAAATACAGAACCAGAAACAGTGGTAACAGAATATAAAAGCGTTGCTTTTCCTTGATTTGTTTTACCAGTGAAACATTATTCTTTCAGTAGAGCTCATGACATATGAGCTATGATGTTATCTGTGCCTGCTTTATCCTGTTTTATTCTTCTGTGCTTTTCTTGAAAGCCACTGATTGATTCAGTGCAAACATGTAGTTTTTTCTCTTTTTAGCCAAATATGCTGAAGACTCCTGCTCAATTCTGATGTCTCCTGCATTTGAAGCCTGTCACCATGAAGTCAGCCCCACTCCCTACGTGAAGAACTGCCGCTTTGACGTTTGCTCCTGCTCCAGTGGCAAGGATTGCCTGTGCTCTGCTGTTGCTAATTATGCAGCAGCCTGTGCCAGGAAGGGCATCCTGGTCGAGTGGAGAGAGCCTGACTTCTGCCGTAAGTGAAATGCTGCCACACCCACTTATATTCCTTGTCTTGAAGGAATTTTTCTGGCAATGTTGGATCAGAAATCGAGAATGAGATGATTCCTGCAAGGTGCCAAGTATTCCTTATGGCATGATGAGAGAGTCTGTCTTTCCTCCGCACTAGCAAGGATGCAAAAACTGTTCCCAGAGACTGCTCAGCACTGGGGGAGAGGAGCAGTCAGTTGCCATACTTCTGCACAACTTTTGACTAGATTTCCATTTTCAGCTGTATTTAAGCTTTAGGTATTCACCTGGAAAATTTCTGACTATCCCAGGGTAGGAATCTCCAAGTGATTTGCAGTAATCCATGAATTGCCTTCTTTTGAGGCCCATGCTTCCCATGTCCTGACCTCATCAGTGACTCCTGATGTAGCTGAACGTGAGGGGTTAGAGAAAGCACAAAGGCACGTACTTGGTCGAGACAAACTTATATCACAAGGAAATTTTGGCACCCTTCTCATAGGTTGCCTGAGATCATGTCCAGATAGGTTATGAATATCTCCAAGGATGGAGATTCCACAAGCTCTCTGACATGTCTCTTATCCAGTGCAGGATTAGCAGCCAAACTGCTAAGAGGCTGAAGCAGAAGAATCCAACACCTTTTATTTCTTTTCTTTCTCTGTTAGGTCTAAGTGGTAGGAAAAAAATCCATTGCAATGCAATTTTGATTGAGCATGGACGCTCTCTTCCCCATAAATATTTGTGAAGTGGATGTTTTTCCATTTTCCTGAGTGACTTTGTTATTAAGGAAAGAAGACAATTGAAAATTTTGGGGAAAACTATGTATGCTTGGCAGCTCTCCAGATCTGTTCTGCTGCTTCTTTCCAGAGGGTGGGAAAAACATTTATAAACTGAGTGTGTAGAAACTGGAAGAGTGAAAAAGAGGGGTCACTGGCTTTCCACCTGGAAGGGTCTGTACAAAGAAGGTCAGTAACCACAGCTTCTGGAGGCTGGAGTGTATTTACTGCGAATGAGAACAAACCAGTTTGTGTTTAAGTGCTGCATGGTTTCATAATATTTTACCTAATTTATGTAAATGTTCAGATAGTGGAAGACTAATGTAATAAAAATCCTTTTAAAACTCTGCAGGTCTGGAGGCCGAAAGAAATGGTGCAGTGATAATGCACCATTGTTCTTTCTGTAATTGAGCAAGTCAATTTTCACAATTAATCTTTAATAGTGCAGAGCTGCTCCTTCCTTTCTGAGCATTACAGAGCGCTTTGTGCTCTCACACAGTGATGATTTCCCTGATTGCAGATCCATCAGCCCTCATTAAATAATCCTGATGCCCAAGACATCTCCTGTCACATGAAGGAGAGCAATCCCTCTTTTAATGGTCTTAAGATGTGAATATGCAGGTTGTGTAATTTGTGCTGATGGCCTATTGCTCTGAATGTGTGCTCCACTCCTGCCTCGATCCACAGAGATTTGGTTTCTTGACAGAACCAGTTTGCTTGATTTGAAGTGGAGGAGTGTCAGGGAGGAAAGTCATTAATACAGCACAGCAGTTCTGCTGTGTGTCAAGCTAACAACTCCCATGTCTTTATTATTTTAGTTGCTGTTTGATTATTTAAGACCTGACTCACACCCCTGCAGCCCACCATGATTAAGCACCAGAGCCAGTCCCTTCATGCTGGCTGGGAGGAGCGGACAGGCCATACTGTGACAGGCTGTCACACCTACATGTAAAAAACTGGTTAAAAACCAGGCTGGATGGTTGAGCCGAGAGAGTGGTGGTGACTGGAGTTAAATCCAGCCCCCAGTTTTATCTGATATTTTTTTCAATTGTCTGGATGGAGGGATTGAGTGTACTCTGAGTTAGTTTGCAGATGACACCAAGTTGGGTGGGAGTGTTGATCTGCTGGAGGACGGGAAGGCTCTACAGAGGGATCTGGACAGGCTGGATCAATGGCCAATGGAATGAGGTTCAACAAGGCCAAGTGCTGGTCCTGCCCTTGTCACAACAACCCCCTGCAGCTCCAGGCTGGTGCAGAGGGGCTGGAAAGTGCCCAGTGGGAAAGACCCTGGGGGTGCTGGTGACAGCGGCTGGACGTGAGCCCAGCTGTGCCCAGAGGGGCAGGAAGCCAGTGGCACCTGGCTTGGGTCAGCAATAGTGTGGCAGCAGGACCAGGGCAGGGATTGTCTCCCTGTGCTGGGCACTGCTGAGGACACACCTCAAATCCTGTGTCCAGTTCTGGGTCCCTCACTGCTGGAAGGACCTTGAGGTGTCTAGAGAAGGGCAGCAGAGCTGGGGACGGGTCTGGAGAGTAAGCCCTATGAGTAGGGGCTGAGGAAGCTGGGGAGCCTCAGCCTGGAGAAAAGGAGGCTTTAATGGGACCTTATTGCTCTCTATAACTCCCTGCAAGGAGGTTGTAGCCAGGTGGGGTTAGGTCTCTTCTCCCATGTTACAAGTGACAGAACAAGAGAAAATAGCCTCAAATTGCATTGAGGGGAGGTTTAGATTTGATATTAGGAAAAATTTCTTCACAGAAAGGGTTGTCAAGCATTAGAATGGGCTGCCCAGGATGGTGATTTTTGGAGGTATTTAAAAGCTGTGTGGATGTGGCACTTAAGTACATGGTTTAGTGTTGGAGCTGATAGTGTTACTTTACTGGTTGGATTTAATGATCTTTAGGGTCTTTTCCTATGTAAATGATTCTATGATTCTCTGTAGCATATGTGTCTCTATGTATGCATGTATTGTTCTTTGGCAAAGGGGATTCAGTCAACAGCTCCCTTGATCTTCAGTTTTTAGGACCCATCGATAAGCCCACTATTCTCCTTGAGGTGGTAGTTTTGGGGCAGTTCTTGTCTTTGCATGGCTTCTGTAAAAGGACTTGTATAAGATAAATCCAAGAGTGGGGAATTAAGGACAGGCTCTGAGCAGCATTTGGCAGTGCCTGCATCACATGGTAGAGGAGCTGTGTTAAATCTAGTCCTGACAGAGGGTGCACCTTCACCCAGAGCCTCTGACCTGGAGGTGATAATATTTTCACCTTGTGTTACCCAAGAAACCGATCAGGATTTATGCCTCTTTCACTCAGGGTTTAAAATCCACCCACAAAAGCTTCATGAGTTGTCTGATGCATACACGTTTTTCCAGTGTGTTCCCACTGTTTCTCATGTTATTCCTGGGATAGGCTGGGCTTCAGAGCACAGCGCTGAGCTCTTTAGTTTTGATAACAGGCATCCACAAAGACTGGATGCACCTCGCCTTTTCCTCTCATTTTCCTGGCAATAATGGGATGGTTTTTTTTTTTTAGTGGCGGTGTATTACACAGTGTACAGACAGCAGTCCCCTCCCAGGTCAGTTGTCTCGCCATTTTGCTGTTAAAACCAGATGTTGCTGGGAAGTGATGGAGCAGTGGAGTGGGACACAGACTGTGAGCATGGCATTGGGTTGCACAGCTGGAAAAAGAGGGGATGTTTCAAAAATTCCGAGAGGTGCATGAGCAAGTAAATCATAAAATCATAGAACGGTTTGGGTTGAAAGGCACCTTAAGGATCACCCAGTTCCAACCCTTCTACAGTGGGCAGGGATACCTTCCACTATCCCAGGTTGCTCAGAGCCCTGTCCGACCTGGTCTGGAACACTGCCAGGGATGGGGCAGCCACAGCTACTCTGGGCAACCTGTTTCAGGGCCTCATGACCCTCACAGTAAAGAATTTCTTCCTAATATCTAATATAAGCCTTCCCTCTTTCAATTTGAAGCCATTCACCCAAATGAGTTACAAATTTGAGCTAAGAAAGGGATCCACTGTAAAGTTGTCCCTGTGGACAAGGAGTGTCACCACTGACTAGAAAGTAGGGCAGAATGTCGGGCTCAGTTATCCTGTCTAGTAAACTGATTTACCTGCCTGAAATCTGTCAGAGCAGTTCCTTGTTTCCAGAGATTCATGTGTAGCAAATAATAATTTTGGCTGAGGCCTCACGGTTGTTCTTTCTTGGAAATGCCTTTAGTGATGAAAGTTATTTTTAAAACGGTCCTCAGCCCTGGGCTGTGCCCGTTCAGTATTTGATTCACTGCAAAGATTGTGTTTATGTAATTTAGAAGCACTTTTCTGTGAGTTTCTGCCAAAGACTCCTGTTACTGTGAGTGAACCTCTCATCTATTTAGTTTTGTGTTAGGAAGCATTTACTCTGCCTATTGTGTGGATGAGCACACATAAATTTCTTGGGCTGTGTTTTGAAAGGCATATTAAATAGTTTGGGCGCAAGTCACAAACTTGGGAGATATTTGCTCTGGAGGAGGCTTCAAGCCACCTTAGATTCCTCTGGGCTGGGTCTCTAAGTTAGGGAATTGTGTTCCTGTCTCTGGGAATGCAGGAGCCTCAACAGAAGTTGGGGAGATGTTGGTGCCACCATGTCTGTCTTCAGTAGGCAGAAGTAATTCTTCATTTCAGAAGAATTTCATTTGTGAGACGTTTGTTGGCACCAAGTCCTTGCTTTGTTAGCCCAGCTGACACCTGGGGGAGGCTGCAGGCCTGTAGCCTTCTTATTGTTTTCCTGCCACTGCTGTTACAGTTCCCAGGGCTGTGTTCACAGAAGAGAAGGTAGGGATTATCACATCATTCTGCAGGTGTAAAGAGAGGAAGAGCTTTCATCTTGGTTTTACCGAGGTACAAATGTGCCAACTTCTATTTGCAGCTGCTTCCCTTGCTCTGCTGAACATCCTTCATCATCTTACAAATCTGACCGTTTGCTGTGGAAGGTTGCTATAAACGACAGGTTTTGTAAATCCTGCTTATCAGGAGACGTGTTAAATTAAAACCCTCCGTAATACTAATCTGTTTTCTTGTCCTCTGCAATGTTTTGTCATAGCTGCCACCTAGTGTTCATGCTGATGTGTGCAGAGGTGAACGCCTCAAAATCAGCACTCCAGAAGTGAAAGTTATACAAAGAGGTCAAAGTGGCTCCAAAGTCCATAATTAGTCTCCATAAAGATGAATTCATAATCAAAAATCGTTAGTACTCAAGGTTTGGCTCCATGATTGCTAAATTACTTCATAATTTCCACCTGTTTCCATGGAAATCACTGAGTGCTTCTGGGATGTGAGGCTGTAAAGTCTTGAAGCACCTGCTTATCAAGGCAGAAAAGTACTTTTCCACTACTTTTCTACTTATTTTGACCAAATTGTCCCTAACCTTATTGGAAAGGAAGAGGGGTGTGAATGTGTACATGACACTTGTAATGCTCCTGACATGTAGAATCATAGAATGGCTTGGGTTGGAAGGGACGTTAAAGATCATCTTGTTCCAATCCCCTGCCGTTGGCAGGGACACCTTCCACTATCCCAGGTTGCTCAGAGCCCCATCCAACGTGGCCTTGGACACTTCCAGGGATGGGGCAGCCACAGCTTCTCTGGGCAACCTGTGCCAGGGCCTCACCACCTTCACAGGGAAGATTTTTTTCTAATATCTAATCTAAACCACTCTCTGTCAGTTTGAAACCATTCCTCCTTGCCCTGTCACTCCATGCCCTTGGAAATAGTCTCTCTTCATCTTCAGGTACCAGAAGACTGCTATCCAAATAGTAACAGAGGTTGGACAGAGCTTGTGTTTCTTGATCTGGATGAAATTTTGTGGATGGGTTTACATTGCAGGAGTTGCAGTCCAGTCCTGACACTTATTGGGAACTGCATGTAGTAAGGTTGTGTTTGTGTCTGTACAAGCATTGCCCTCGGCTGCACCGGTGCTGCAGAGTTCAGGAGAAACAGTGCAATACAGGCCTCTATTGATGAGTAAATAAAGACCTTTTAATCCCTCTTCCCAGTCCAATTTAGGCAGCTTTTCCTTTGGTTGGCTTTGGATCAAATGCCAGTCTCCCTCATGTGCACGTCTTCCCACAGCAATGGCCTGTCCTGAAGGGCAGGTGTACCAGCAGTGCGGGACGCCGTGCAACCAGACCTGCCGCTCCCTGTCCTACCCGGATGAGGACTGTGAGGAGCTCTGTGTGGAAGGCTGCTACTGTCCCCCTGGGCACTACCTGGACGAGCATGAGCAGTGTGTGCCGAAGTCCCACTGCTCTTGTTACTATGACGGGGAGATCTTCCAGCCAGAGGATGTTTTTTCGGATCATTACACCATGTGGTAAGTGCGCTGTTTGTAACTGATCCCTCAACGCTGTGACTCAAATTTTTGGATAGCTGGAGTGGTTGACAGGGTCAGTTCCTGTGCCTCCAACAAACCAAGTGGTGAGTTTTGCTGTTGCATCTCTATCCACGTAATTTCAAATGCCACCTTAGCCAGAAAACAGTCTTTAGCCTGTTCTATGAACAGTTCCTGACAGTTTGAAATGGAGTTTAATTACCGACAATATCTACTCTGTAGGCTTTTAAAATGTCACTTTAATGTACTGTGATAAGTTTCTTAAACTTTAAAACCTCATTACCTATATCAGAGTTACAAATGTTAAAGAGCATTTCTAATTGTTAAATTGAGTAGCGGCACACTGAGAGTGGGAATGTAATTGCTGGGCAGCTCCTGGCAAGCCCAATTTTGGGAGCAGTATCTTCTCCTTTTCCTCTTTACCACCAAAAATCCTGAGTTTCAGGCACTAGATGGTCCCTTACCTCTCTCCACAGCAAAACTGCCTATTACCTTGCCCAGCTTTATCCCTGTGCAGATGCACTGGATTCAGCAGGGCAGGGCCAGCAGACAGCGGGGTTACCATGTTAGTATATCACATCAACTCTAAAGGAAGGTTTGCCCCTAAGGTTGACAGACATAGTGGATGGAGAGAACAAATCAGTCCCAATGAGGGGTGTAATTTTAGTGCTGACAAGTTCCCTGTTGTCTGAAAACCACAGTGTGAGTGAAAGCTAAGTGTCATTGCATTAACTATAAGCTCTTTTTTTTTTTTTTTTTTTTTTTTAGCTATTGTGAAAATGGCTTTATGCACTGCAGCACAAACAGAGCTCCTGGTGCCTTCCTGCCTGATGTTTTTGCTGATGAGAGGCCATCTGCCAGAAGTTAGTATGTCTTAAGAAAATAATTATTTCCTGTTGGGTTTTTTTTTGTTTGTGGTTTTTTTGTTTGTTTTTTTTCTTGTTCAGTTTCTTGGTAATGTACAATAGGGAAGAAGTACTGGAGGTTGCAATGGCTGGTGACCTTGTGAGTATTTTTCTAATTTTTTTTTTTTTTTGTTATAGGATAGAAACAAAATATTTGCCTGAGAGAGTGCAGAACTCATTGAGTCTCACCTTTCAAAATCATAATTAGCTACTGCAGTCTCTCTTGAGCTGAAAAGGTTAAAGGGTCCCTTGGCAGGGATCTGAGGCCCCCAGAATTAAGGATCATGTGACATCAGTAACTAACGAGCTTTATACCTCCTGCTTCTGACTGGCAGGTTGCAGACTCTTCTTTCTGGTGCAAATGAAGCCTTCTGTGGCCTGAAGGTCAGACTGCTGCCAGGCTCCCACTGTGCCTTCCAGCCATAAAACCTCCTGGAGACTGACAGCTGCCTCACAGAGCTAGCAGTGCCTTGGAGACAGAACAGCAGTGCCCTGGGATTTTTTGGGTTTCCCACTGATACATGATCAGAGAGGGAACTTGAGACTGGATGCATCTCAGAGGGCATTGAGCTAGTTGGGGATTTGGAGAGGCTTGGGAATATCTGGGAGCTGGACTCTGATCCTTGTGCGTCCCTTCCAAAGCGCAGGATATTCTAGGATTTAATGATCCCTTTGTGAACACCAGAGATAGTGCCAAACGTGGTGTCTTCCATGGCACACTGCCAAATGCACGATGCTTGGAGAAAATTTTTGGTTGGTATTTGCCGGTGCCTTAGAGACAAAGGGTTATTGTTGGTCTTTGCATCTTCTGATATACTACCAGGCATCCCTGTTGCCAAAACTCCTAGTGGAAAACACTGTAAATCTGCCTGTAGGTAGAGGGTAGTGACCTGCTTAATATTTCTTGGTAGACCACCTGGTTGTCCCACCTGTTCTTCAGGTGAAGCCTTCTAGCTGTATCTCTCACCAACTCTTTCTTTAATGTTGTTAGGGCATACTTTTCATGATATCAGGGTGTTAAAACTTATCAAAACCTCAGAGAGGCATATTGCTAGTAGTGCTTGAAATAATGACCTGGAGTTTCTTGGGACATTATAATCTTCTGACAGAATCTGGAAGTCTCAAAGAGCTTGTATTTAAGTTAAGGGTGTTGTTATTTACAGTCACTAAAGTCGTTATACTTGGTGTGGAAAGTGGTTCTAAATACAATCATATGTGATGCGGTTGCTTCTCAGAGTATCAGTTTTCTGCTGACAAGGGTAATGTTTGGAATTGCACTGTTGTGTTTAGTGCAGCTTTTTTTGCTTCAGTATTGGAATACCTGCTTTTATGGCAGCCTAACTGAGGTCACTTCATGGAAAGTAGGGACTGTTTTCTTTACAATTTCATGGCATAGTGGTGTAGTGTCTATATTCTCAAAATTAGTTTTCTAATAAAAACGTTGATCCATCTTTTAGAAAAAATACTATGCTAACAATACTTGAGTTTTAATTGCGATTTTTGTAAAATTATTCCTTAAAGTAAAAAGGAGCCTGTCGTGCAGACCCCCCATGGAAACAATTCTGTGTCCTGCAAACAACCCAAGAGCAGAAGGATTGGAGTGTGCCAAGACTTGCCAGAACTATGATTTGGAGTGCATCAGCCACGGCTGCATATCTGGATGTGCCTGTCCAAAAGGGATGGTAAGCAGGCTTAGCTGCACGGACAAGCAGGTTCTCTTTGCTTTCTTGCCTTTTTTCTTTTCTACCAGCAGTCTTCTTGCACCTTGGAAATAGGTGGTTGTGAGGTATTGGCTGTCAAATTGTGGCTGGTTAAAAGAATGTGTATTAATATATCTGCATAGAAGATGAACTTTTAGTTTGTAATAATATTTAATAATCAAAATGCCCAAACTCGCTTTTAAGACCAGTTTATGTCTTCCTTCAACTCTGCTACTAAACACCTCAGTCCTTCTGAACTTCCCTAGTCAGAGATAGAAGTACACAGACACCCACATCCCAAATACTGACCCCACATCCAGGTTGACTAGAGGGATGGAGCACCTCTCCTATGACAAAAGGCTGAGAGAATTGGGATTATTCAGCCTGGAAAAGAGAAGGCTTTGGGCTGTCCTAATTGTGGCCTTCCAGTACCTGAAAGGAGCCCACAAGGAAGATGGGGAGAGACTATTTCCAAGGGCCTGGAGTGGCAGGACAAGGGGGAATGGCTTCAAACTGACAGAGTGGTTTAGATTGGATACTAGGGAAAATGTCTTTACTATAAGGGTGGTGAGGCCCTGGCACAGGTTGCCCAGAGAGGTTGTGAAAGTGTCCAAGGCCTGGTTGGCAACCTGGGATAGTGGAAGGTGTCCCTGCCCTTGTCAAGTCTCCATCTCTACTGCTTCCTTGCTGTGTGTTGCACCAAACTGGGACTTCCCCGCGTGAAGGAATGTGGGACACAGAACTTGCTAAGACAACGCCACAGTTTGTCCTGAAGTGGCAGGTGGTGTGCTGAGCATGCTTTTTTCACTGCTAAGATGCTTTCTGGAGTTCAGGTTTATGTCCCACTGCAACCCTCAATTTTAATCAATAGTTTCATAATTTTTTAAATAGAGCAAATAGATTTTTTGCTCAGTCAGTGTCTATTTAGAGCCCTGCTAAAAAGTAGACAGAATAGAAGAGACAACAGATTGATGCTCTTCTCTGAGCAGTAGAAACAAGCGTCAGCCTGGAGTGCTGTGCAACACATCTGGGCAACACACCTGTGAAAAGTCACACACAGGATCTCACTGAGCACTGGGGTATAGCCCAGGATAGAGGTGGAGCACATGGTACACTCTTTATGAAGTTCAGTAAATGGCAATTCTGAGTTCCATGTCCAGGAAAAGTGATGGAATCTAAGAAGCTTTTGATGTTCAGTGCATGAAATGCAGATGAACATACCTAGCATATGCTGGAAAAAGAATTGAGGTTGTGTCTTGATTTTGTTTGAGATGGTTTTTGATAGCTATGGTGCTTGGAGACATTGCTGGTACAGTTTTCAGACTCAGAGAAGCACATAATGAAGCATGATGTTCTCAAATGTTGCATCCCAGGAAGTCTAGACATGAAAAAGATTATTTGTAGGTTTTTTTTTATCCTTTATACCTGCTCAAGGTGCAGGCTCATGAATATGCACTGGACATTGAGTGTTAAAGTGTGGCTTATTACTTCTAGGGTTGAGATGTATGTTTATGTTTAGGCTTCAGCTTTAATTAATTTACTTCACAACTTTAAATTCCATTTTAAAAAGCCAGTAACTTTGCTTGGAACCATGTCTTTTTATAAAGGTGTCTTGTTTTTTCCTCTTCTGTATCAATACAGGTGTTTTCTGCCTCCAGATTCCTTCCATTATCTTTCTAGAAAAACAGCCCTCCCTTGAATTCTCATAATACAGTAATTTCTAGCATTTGTTATTAACATGTTTCTGGAACATTGCTACCGTATTTTTGCTGATATACACACATTTCTATCAATAGATGTTACTCCAGGATAAAATTCCAGCTGTAGGGGAAAAGCTCAGGCTTGTGAAATGTCTTGGAGGTACAAAGTGAAAGCACTTGGAGGTACAAACTGTTTTCAGAACAGAATGTGAAAGCATCCATAAATTTTCACCACAATTTTAAAAAGAAGTGTTGCTTCTTTTCACATTTCAATTTTCAAATTTATGTCCTTTTAGAATAGAATATTCCTAAATAGTAGTGGGAGAACTAAACTTAGAAAAGCTTGTGGATTTGTAAAGCGCCAAGATTGCCAGGTTTTTCTCTATATGCGACAGTCAGACCTCTTTGATTTCGTGCAGGGGCTTGAGATTTTGTTTCAGTTCCAGGATATGGTAATATCTTTGGACATAATTGTGGAAAACAAATTATGATAACTACTCAACAGGAAAAAGAAAACTCCCCCAAATCAACTTCCTGGTAATTAATGTTCATGTTTATCACAGAATCTTCTGTTCCTTTTCAGTAAGCTGGAACAAACAATTGCTTCATAAAATTCTTACCATGGGAGCAGTCTCTGGCCTTTTGGATTTGGAAACTCCAGTTGACTTTGCAGTGGTGTGGAACAAACCCATGAATTCAAGATGGTTTGTCAGGTTTTGGATAGAAGAATCGGGCACAGTATTTTTTTTTTAGAGCACTAGTAAAATAAGTTCTTTGTCCACTAGATGACAGTATGGTTCAATCTTCCACTAAACTCGGCCTGGAATTACTTGTTCTCCTTTGCTTCCCATCTGGCAGGGAATAAAATTTAGGAGATAGACCAAAGTCATGATGGCAAAAGCCGGCATAGAGACAGCGGTGTTGTAACCACAGCCATGCAAAGATGGGATCAACCCCAGTGCCTTTGTCATGTGGGTCCCCTTTTCCTTGTGTTACTCCTGGCTCCACAGGACCTGCCAGCTGGTTGTCAAGGAGCAGTTTCCTCCTCACCAATAGGATAAGGTTTGGGGGAGATTTTTTCTTTTTTCTGTGTTCTTCAACGAGCCTTTGTGCTCCCAGAATTATCTGCCAACGAGAGAAGGATTTGGGGTGGTGACCAGCTACTCCTTTCTATCCTACCTCTTTCTAACTTAAAGACCGGGCACACTGAGACAAAGCTTTGCAAAGTTACAAAGTCTGTGTTTACCAGACTTATGCCAATAGAAGTGAGCAATACGGGGAGTGAGTGGAAAAAGGAATTACTCTTTCTTTTACTGGATGGTCTCCCTTGTTGGTGTTCTGTAATTCTGATTAATTTACAAGTACTCACAGAGGTGAGCTACTGTTTGCAGGAATGTCTGTGGGAATTATTGAATACTGAATATTTATTCCCATAAATATTTGCACATTCTGGAAGAAACTGTGCCTTTTTTTTTTTTTTAATGATACTGTAGCATGTGAAAATTATCAATGATCATGGATAACTTGTTAGCAAAATAATTAATCTTCCTTGCCTAAAAGGTTGCATAAGTAGTGGATTCATCCTTCCCTGGAAGTGTCCAAGGCCAGGTTGGATGGGGCTCCGAGCAACTTGGTCTAGTGGAAGGTGTCCCTGCCCATGGCAGGGGGTGGAACAAGATGATCTTTAAGGTCCCTTCCAACCCAAACCATTCCATGATTCTATAATACCATCAGGAGACACAGTCAGATACGTAGTTTACATAAACAGCTCTCCAGTACAATTTACAAGTGTATGCAGCAGTTCATATGTAATTAAGTTATCCTTACATGTGTGAAGAGATATTTACAGGTCAGTTAGCTGAGTTATCAGTCTTAAACAGAGGAATCCGTAGTCTAAAATCTGTGTGGACAAATACCCTGCCAGTTTTCAATTACATATCTGAAAAGTAATGAAAAAGAAATAAATCAAGGATTGTTTAGGAGCATGATGCTCCAGCTGGCTTGGTTTGAGTTGGAAAATTTGCTGGGGTGAGAAATTGCCAATCAATTGATTATTTCCCCAGAAAATGCAGGCACAACCTGATTTCTTTCAACTGAAAAATAAGTTTCCCAGTTCCTCTTGACTTAGTATTTTACATTGTTTTGATTTCTAGCAAATAAAAATGTTCAATATGTCACAAAAAGTAATTTTTCTTTTTCTGTCTTTGATCATCTGGAGGGTGGGAAGTTCTCCATACTTGTCACCCTTTTGCAGAGCAGAAAAGATAAATCATAACATATGTGCAGAAGTGTGGGGAAAAATATGCTTTCTCAGATTAGTTTACTGCACTCCAGGTTTTTCCCATTGGAAAATATTAATAAATATACAAATGGAGTGTTAACCACCTTTCTGGGGAAAAAGAGGAGCAGAACAATCAGAGAGCACAAAATCCAGACACTCCAAAACTAGAAAATTAGTTTCTTTCAATTTCCAACAACTGAAGAAAAACTAAGATTTAAAAGTGAAATGAAACATTTTGTTACATTCTGACTGCTGAAATAAAACTATTTCTAAAACTTTATGTCAGTAGAAAAATGAAAAAAATATAAACCCTAAACATATTAATCAGGAAAGTTTGGAATGTTGTTTTTTTTTTTTTCCTTCAAAACTGGTTTCAACTAAAATTTACCTGAGTGTTATTTTGATTTTTCCAGCTAGCTAGCTCTGTTGTGTATTTTTCAGTGGAGGCTTATCCTTTATTATGTCTTCATGAGGAGGTGGGTACATGAAACAAACATAAGAAGCGTACAGCTAGTATAAGAAAGAAAAGGCAATGTTAACCAGCACTTTTTGGTGGTCTCTCCTAACATGATTTTGACTTTGTCTGCACAGAAATGGTCACAGGCTGTTTTAGTTAAAACAATAAATTTATGGAAGAAGTTCTTTACTGTGGGCAGTGAGGCCCTGGCACAGGTTGCCCAGAGAAGCTGTGGCTGCCCCATCCCTGGAAGTGTCCAAGGCCAGGTTGGATGGGGCTCTGAGCAACCTGGGATAGTGGAAGGTGTCCCTGCCCACAGCAGGGGGGTGGAATGAAATGATCTTTAATGCCCCTTACAACCCAAACCATTCTATTTTTCTGAAGCCTATTAACTATTGGCTTCTAATCTGACCCACTTGCTTTACTTAATCCCATACTCCTTTATACCTTTGGCTGACTTTCTGCTGAAGCCCCACAGGTGTGTCAGGAGGAACAGAGTGAATATCAGAGGTTCCCTTGGCACAGAGATACTCACCGAATTGTGTTGACCAAGGGAGGTCAAAGTTTAGGCTTATTGAGATGGAGTTTAGAATCAGAGAATCTCCTGAGTGTGAAGGGATCCACAAGGATCAGAGGGTCTGGTTCCTGGCTCTGCACAGGACACCCCAAGAATCCACCATGTGCCTGAGATTGTTGTCCAAACGCTCCTTGAGCTGAGCTCTGTCAGCCTTGGTGCTGTGCCCACTGCCCTGGGGAGCCTGTTCAGTGCTCAACCACCCTCTGGGGGAAGAACCTTTTCCTAATATCCAACCTAAAACTCCCTTGACTCAGCTCCAGCCATTCCCTTGAGTCCTGTCCCTGGTCACAAAGAGATTAGTTTCTGCCCCTCTGCTTCCCCTCCTGAGGAAGCTGCAGATGCTGTGAGCTCTCTCCTCAGTCTCCCCTTCTCCAGCTGAACAGACCGAGTGCCCTCAGCCGCTCCTCATGTGGCTTCCCCTCCAGATCCTTCACCATCTTCGTTTCCCTCCTTTGGACATTCCAGCAGCTTTAGATCCTTCTCATATTGTGGTGCCCCAAACTGCCCCCATAGTTGAGATGAGGCCACACCAGTGTGGAGCAGTGTGGGATAACACTCTTGTAAGTTTAGGCGAGAAGAATCTTAAAGCTTCTGAAACGTGTAATATTGTCCTTCCCTTTGCAAGACTTTGTCGTTTAGAAATTAATAAGACAGAGCAAGGAAATGATGGACATTTCTGTCTTCTTCTTGAATATTGGGGGAATCATTAGCCAGTCAACCACTTGAAATCCCATGGATGCAGAGCATCGTCATGTGAGTGTTTACTGGTGCAAACAGCAGCTGTTCTCATTACAGACCTGTCTTTTCTTCAGGTTGCCTCCCCAGAACTCATGCCTGCTATCATGTCAAGCACTCAGAACTGCTAAATCTCATCTATTAACTGCTATCTACTGTTTTATTGAGGGACTTCCCCAGAAAATCCAGCTGTTTGGGAATAGTGCTACTGGCCTTGTAGTACTAGATGGTGCTTGTAATCCTGCATGGCATTGGGCTGCCAGGTGTACACCAGCTTTTGGATGTGGTGTTAGTATGACCAGTAGATTGTGTTGTATGATCAGTAGATTAGTTACTGTTAACAAAATCACAATTCATTGAGTTTTGCATCAAAAAATGTTTAGTTGTGTGGTCAAAGTCCACTTTGGGTTCTTATGTCCTGCTTTCTAAATCCAGCCCACGCACTCTGCAGTGTTCAGACAAGGTGTTCTTCCCTCTTTGTCTCTGGATCAACAGTTGCTGAACTAGTTGTGATAGAAATACTAATACCAGTCTATGAAGACGTTGAGGAGCGAGTACGATAGGTCCTGATCCTTCTTTTACTAATCAGATGTCTAATCCCAAGTTTTGTATCCCGAGGCAATTCCCTGAGTTTATTGTGAACTGTGTTGCTGAACACTCTGCAAAAACTCAAACGTAGCCATGAGTGTGAAGTCATATAGTGCTTTTTTTTTTTTCTTTTTTTCTAAATGCCACCAGGAAGGAAGGAAAGAAGGTATTAAACTCCCTTGGAAACATGTGGTCTTTTCTGGACTGTTTTCTCACCATCCTTTGTAATGATTAAGTCTGAATCAGAGCTGCAGCTCTATCATTTAGAAAAGCATTTCTTTGTTTCCATCTTGCTTCTATTGGAGGGGTTTTATTTGGCATAATACAGCTCTCCATAAGCCACAGAGCGCGTGAAACTGCCTGAGAATGAAGGGACTCTGGGCTGTGAAGTCTTTTTTATTAGTTGTTCCATGTGGCAGTTCTAGGTCCCCATAGGAAAAGGCAGATTTGTTCTTCTTTATTAACCTGGCGTTGAGACTACATTGATCTCATTGGCCTGTATTTAATGGTAAAAAAGAAACTATTTTAATGATTTTCCTGAACGAGTTTAAAGTGGGAAGGTGATATTTTGTGACTTTTGAATGAGGGAAAGGGGAAGGGCTCTCCATTTAGGTATTCCATGAAGCAAAAGCCAAAAACCTATCCCTGACTTTGCAGAACCATGACCGAGTGAAAATTCATCATAGCCAGTTTCGGTTGTGTTCCATTCTCTAAAACTAGGTGTCTTCAAAATGGAAAGTAATCACAGAAAAAGAAAACAGAAAAGGAATGGAAAAAACCAAGTAGTCTAAAGGCATTGCTTGTTTTTGTTTGGTTAGGGTTTTTTTTTTTTATTTAAGCAGGGAAAATAATTTGTTTTTATACAGAACAAAACTAAGATCAGTAGGGTAAAACTGAAAAAGAAAAAAATGTAGATAGTACATAATGACCTATTTCCCAGCGGCTGAGCTTGTGAGAGTGGAATAAAATCTCAAGTGGATTGATATTTATCTTGCCTTATAGGAAACAAATAAGGATTTGAAAGAAAATTAATGATTATTGCAATTTTCAGAGGGGAACTGACAGAGGAGAGTGGACTTTGTTAAGGGTCTGTTGTCTGTGACAACAGGATCTGCATTTGCACATGGGTTCCTCTGGCACTGTGGCTCCTGGTCTCCTCCTCAGTGATCCTATTTCTGATGTTAGTCCAGCTCAGCCCTGTGTCTGACTGCATTTCTAGTAGGCCTTCCTTGAGTTTGCTGTGTGTGAGAAGCATGTGCTATTCACCTGCTCTCCGTATTTGGATTTGCCTGTTTTATCCCCACTTCACCCTGCTTGAGGTCAAATTGGACTTTCTCATCATGACACCCTTGTATAATCTAATCTGTTTCCCCAGCAGCTCAAGCTGGTGGGAGCAAGATGTAATATATATACCCATAGTTCTATTTATGTTTATGGGGGGAAAATATCAGTAGTAGTGTACCTTTCTTACCATTTTGTCTATCTGTTCCTTTACTCTTTATCCGCATGTTCTTTGTGTGCTTCTCGCTCCTTGCTCTCCTTTGTAGGGACAGGTACCAACAGACCCCTGTGGTGACAAACTCTGTGTTTTGGTAGGTGCGACATGAAAACAGGTGTGTTGCTCCTGAGAGATGCCCGTGTTTCCACAATGGAAGAGAATATGCCAAGGGAGAAACAGTGACTAAGGACTGCAACACCTGGTGAGCCACTGGAACATCCCTTTCCTGTTTTTCTCTTGGGCACCTGACATGTTTCTAGTAACACCAAATATTGTTGGTTTAATGGGTCTGTTTTATAGGAACTCACATTTTACAGCACATATTGCACAGACCATCACATTCCCTTTGCATGTTGCATGAAGACCCAGTAGAATTCCTGGAAATATCTGGCAGCCTGTGCCTGGTAGCTTACAAATAGGTTGTGTGTGCAAATGCTCTGTAGGCACTAGCTAGTGGATTTGCTCCTTGATTTTGCAGGAGAAGATAACAATAGAGGAGCTCCTCTGGGGTGGGAGGAATGGAGCCTGTGCTTTGTCACTAAGCTTTGCTGTCATGCTTCCCTTTTCCCTTTGTTTTTTTTTGCTACCTGAGACACCTCAAATCAGTCCTTTTCAACCAGAGGCTGCATCAGCAGAAGGGGTGTGATGTGCCAGCTATAATATGATAGATGCCCTTCAGATGCCTAATTAAAGAATTAGGCAGAGACAGAGTTGACCTCTTATATCTCTAAAGAGTACTCAGTCCATTGATACATTGGGGGAAAAAAAAGCAAAATCTCTGATAGCTTAGAAGAAAAAAGTGCTCAATGTCTTTCACCCTTATCCTGTGTCTCCCGTGAAAAAGAATTTATAGGTTCAAAAGAAAGTACTGGGCTGTTCAATTTGCATGAAGGGAAGTCCTCAGCACAGCCTTTGGTGAGGTAGGATGTGTTTGCCACTCTTGGCTTCTGCCTGCACAGCACACTGGAGGTGCTTTGCTTTTCGTGTGTGTGCGTGGAGGGAATGTTGGCTCTTCCCTGCAGAGCTCCAAGAGTCCAAGGTGTAGCACACTGAGCCACTGGCAGTGTGAAAACTCTGTTTTCCTTGAATTTACATTTCAGAATCTGTCATAAATTCTATCCAAAATGTCCCTGCCCAGCTCTGTGGCACCCCAGGAACACTGTTATTTCTCTGTGTGACTGGGCGGAGTTGGATCAGAGAATCACTATTGAAGAGTCTTTTGGCTTGGTTTTTGTTTTGGTACACTGACCTCTGAGTAACAGTGATTTCAAGCCTTCTATTCTTAAACTAGTGGGACTGCTCCTAACTAGTGTAAGTTAGACTTGGATTAAGATTTTATGTGGAAATTTTGACCTTTCAGTGTTTTGTTTCATTTCTTTTCTTTGTAGCTACGTATAACATTGTGAATCATCCACTGTAATTAAACCTGGGGAAAAGTAGATTTGAAAGGGAGAAAGATGAAGGAGAAGCTGATATTTTGTATAGATACAAGTACTATCACCTGCTTACATTTCATATAGGTAAAAGTGACTCAGATGGAAAACAGACACAATGAAAGCTTTATTGAAACAAGAAGAGTAAAACTCCTACGTGGTGTTGTGAAATTTGCAAGATTCTTAATAATAACCATGCACAGTCTTTCTATTTTCAGTCATTCTTATAATCTTTGCTCTTAAAATAGTCATAACCATGTTGCTTCATTCTTGTGACTGCCTGTTTTAAGTGACATTTCCTCAAATACACAGAATTTCCTTCAGTGTCAGGGTTGAGAAAATGTTAGAAATCAGGCTTTTTCTCATTGATAAAAAGTTCTTCCTCACATTTTGGGTATTTTTCTTGTATGTGAAAGGAAAATTGGAAATAGGGTCCCTCAAAAATGTCACTAGGGTTTTTTGAACTATGTGTCTTTGAAAAGTTTCATGATAGTTCTCAGCAAATATCAAGTCAAATGTCATTTAGAAAGTGATATAGGAAATTACTATTGCTTTGAGAATTAATAAGAATTGAGAGTCTGCATTTTGGAGGTCAGATCTTCCTTTCCTTTTGTTTTTGCTTTTTGTACTGCTGTTGCAGGAGTTCTCATTCTCACTTGTTCTTAGCCAGATGTGAACACCTGCAAACGCAATATATGAGCCAGAGGTGTCAGATTTGGCGTTTACATCCATCTTGACATATGGGAGGCCCTAATTCATGAACAACGGAATGTCTCCCAAGTCTAAGCCAGTGGCAAAACTTTTGTTATGCAACGTATTGGGAATTCGTTGCAGAGCTCAATGAAAGTTTTGCAGTAACACTTAGGAAGCAGAACACAGCAGAAATCTGCTAATCTGAATTTTGCTCCGCCATGTACCTTATAATCCGCCCGTGCACATGTATACAAAACCTTGGTCTTGCTCTAACTGTTAGCAGTGAACTGATATCAGAGGGTGTAGTAGGTTTCATGTTACTGAAGTTTCATTCTTTGAAGAAAACGTATTGCAGAATGTTTATTATAATGTGAAATGTTACCAAAATAAAACAACGCTTATGTTTGGGTTAAGGCATTACTGGAGAACTCAGTTCAGTGCCTGGTTTTATTTTGGGTAGCAGTTTGATCTTGGGAAAGTATTCCAGGTTTTTTATCCCTGAGTTTTCGTGTCTGTAAAACACAGATAGAATTCCCCCTTCCCTGCCCTTATGGAGCTCGATCAGAAAATTCCTGGGGCAGTGATGGTGTCCATCTGCATCCATAGAGTGTTTAGTAGATGAATGTTTTGCCACCCTCAAGCAAGATACTGCTTATTATGTTATTAAAGTCTTATTATTTGATATGGTGTCAGCTGCTGTTCTAACTCCCCACTGACCTTGGGTTTTATTTTATTTGCTCAGTCTCTTGCTGGTTAGCAAATCAATTTATTTCACTGATCAAAAACCTTTGAGTGTCGAGGGGAAGATCCCCTTTCATACCTGCAGCTTCTGTAGCAAGACTTATGGTGCTCCAGGATATCTCTGGGAAAGGGCAAAAGCACAGAGTGGGTGCCCTGTTTTTCTAAAAGGGTACTTGGAGCAGAGCAGCATATCCAGAATAAAATGTTAATGATATTACAAAATATTCCTCCAAAGGAGGCCTGTCCAGGCCACTCTTTTGGAATAGGGAGATTAAAAAAGCTCGTATTCCTACATGCAGTTTTTAAAAAACAGAGAAACACATCCCTTATTCACGTAACATTAATGCACTATTTGGATTTATGCACCCAGTGCTGACATATGCTAATTTATATTGATGAGAGAGCCTCTCATCTGGTGTGTGGTGGTGAGCTCCTGGAGGCAAAAACTGTGGCACTCTTACTTTGCCCAAAGCACCTTGCCTTTTCTTGTTTATTATGTACATTGCAATAATGGTAATTGTCACTGACTTGTGCTCTCTGTCACAGTGTGTGCCAGGGTCGGAAGTGGGAGTGCACCAAAAATCTGTGTGATGGCACCTGCACTGTTGTTGGCACAGCTCATTACTTGACATTTGATGGACTGAAATACAAGTTTCCAGGAAACTGTCTATATGTATTAGTTCAGGTAAGAACATGTCAAATGCTAAAGCTGCCTGATAATACACAAGGTGTTTTACATCAGGTGAGAAGGCCAGTGTTGGGATAAATCACAGTAAAATATTCTTAATTACTGAGGCAGATGGATGGTAGAGGGAGAGTAGAGCTTTAAGACTTCAAAGATGTCTTGAGATTTTTGAAGATTGCATTTTGTTCTATAGAAATTTAGGTTGCCATGTGTCTAGCTGGCAGGCACAAACCTTATGATAGAAGAGCTGTCTGCACCTCATCTCTAACACGGAATTGTGGAAATCCATAAAAAAATCAATTTTTCCTCATTCTCCACTAGACTCTTTATCCTGTAGTGGTGGCTTACTGTCTGGCTGGGACAGGGAATGCTCAGTAAACCTTCCCTAAATTCCCCCAGAAAAGAGACTCTGCTCGTTCCCTCCAGCACAGTCACTGTCCTCTTCCATGCACCAACCTTTTTGGAGTACACTGAAAATATCCATTTCCCTCACAGCAAAGAGGAGAGATGGACCTCACAAACAAAAGAAAATCAATACATTACACTACATCTTTGCTCCCCAATAAATAGGTTTGCATTACTGTAATTATTTTTCAGGTACAGGTAGGAAAATGTGTGTATCAAATTTTTTTGCTCAAGACTGTGCAAATTTCTTCCTAATTCTTTTTTCTAACCTAACCTTCTAGATTTGTATTTTAATTTTATCACTGAAGCTGCAGAGTCTTGTAAATCAAATAATATCTGTTTATTCAGGGACGGACCGCATGAATATCAAGGCTAAGCACAAAATAAATAAATACAGGAATATTTGACATGCCAACATATATCCTATTGGCCAAGATCAAACAGGGTGTTATCTGAGGCTTCAGTTTGCTCTAGGTGTTTTTCTCTGTCCGTGTTTTTCAAATGTTCCATGTTACTGACTCATTGACTTATTTTTTATCCGATAGGATTTCTGCAGGGATGACTCTGGAACATTCAGGATACTAATTGCAAATGAAGGTTGCGGCTTCACTGGAGAAAAGTGCAGCAAAAGAGTTATCATTCTGTACGGAGGAGGGGAGATAGAGCTGTTTAATGGAAATGTATGTATGCTTCTTTTCTCTTTCCTTTTTTTTTTTTGGGAAAAGAATTTCAGGCTCTTTAGTAAGATCAGGCATGAATGACCTCATGCTCAGGGGTTCTTGATCATAAAACGAGAAGATTAGCAGGATTATAATGACCCATTTTGCTCCCAGAGGTATAATGCCATTTTGATATCTCTCCTTGATGCCAACAAATTTATCTCAGATAATCACGGAATGGTTTGGGTTGGAAGGGACCTTTAAGACCACCTAGTTCCGACCCCCCTGTTGTGGGCAGGGACACCTTCCACTAGACTAGGTCTTGAACACTTCCAGGGATGGGGCAGCCACAGCCTTTCTGGACAACCCAGTGACTGACCCATAACTAGTAAAACATCAGACCTAATTTAGCAATCTGAAGGACTGAGCACACAGGAAAGAAAAGAAGTCATGGCTCAAACAAGTTGATAATGCAGAATGTTAAATTGCCAGATGGAATATCCAGATGACTGGATTCTCCTTTTTCCTCCCCTTTCCTGCCCACAAACAATGAAGAACTGAGTAAGACACTTCTATCTCCCATGTCCCTCCACAGCAGGAAACAAGCTCTCCAGAGGGCAGAGTTCACTCAGCTCTTTGCCTTGAGCACTGTCACAATCAAGGCTGTCTGTGTTCAAACATTGCAGAGCTGTTGTGGATTATAGTGTTTCAATCGCTCCATTTTCAGAAATCCTGTGCTCTGAACTGGCATCTGGACCAGAGAATTTGCAAGAATGTTCCCAGTGAAATGTGAAACCACTCTGTATTTGCCTTATTTTGAGTTAACAAAGCTGTACCAGGTTTTGAATTGCCTGCAAATGGCCACTGATCCTTGACAGGAAGACAGAAAACATGCCCATTATTGATAGTGTCTGTGCAGGGCATCTTGGTAGCATCTGATCCATGTAGGCTTTGGGGCGCTGAAGGAATGAACATAGGGCATGTTGATTGCCCAATTCTTTGTTTTTACTGCTGAAGAATTCCCCACCTGGTTGAGGGCGAGTAGCAGTACAGGGAATCATTCCATCAAGCCAGGCTTTGTCTGAAAGCTTCTTTAGGTGACAGATTTTCAGAAAAGCTGTGTACCTTCTCTTTGGACACCTAAGAAAGGGCCAGGAAAGGCAGGAGGTGATTCAGCATCCAGTGACTCCAGCAACAGAGGGTGTTTTTGGTTCCTGAGAGAGCCTGTCCTTGCAGGAGTATTACTACACTGTCCACACAACCCTGACTGAATTTTTTAGTTGTCTTTTTAGAGAATTTTATTCTCAGTGTAACAATATCTACAACAAGTTTGCCTAGAAATAACAGTAAACAAAATAGAGTTTAAGGGAAAAAAACTCTTAAGCAAATTCTCACCCAGTGATGACTTCCTGCACTCTTTTTCCACAAGAATCCTTAAAAGCAAGCCCAAGTATTGACTAATTTTTTTTCCATTAAAATGTTTCCAATTAGCATTGTTTTAAGATGATCTGTTTTGAGAGCAGCTTCTAATTTTAGGTAAATGGGGACTTAATTGAAGTATATATATGTTACAGTTCTGGCTGACCTTTACCAAAAAAAATTGTGAAATAATTTTTGCTTTTCTGAAATAAATAAATCTGCCAGTTTGCAAGGTCAAAAGTTGGACTTCATGGTTGGGCAAAAAGCCTTCATAAACACAGAAATTTAGTAATTTAGGTCAACCTCCCAGCTCAACTTTGTCCTCTGTTTTTTGCCTGAGTTTGGAAAGACAAAAACTGCTCTAGAAGCAACCAAGTGACTAAACTGTGTAGTCATACATGGGACATAGGAGAAGGTAAAAAAGCTTCCAGTACCTAAATATTTTTAACATGTTCTCCCCTAAAAACATTGAACGCCCTCCTTAGGAGATCAGTGGAAGATGTGAACTGTCTTCTTTGGGGATAAAAGTTTCTGATGATAACTCAGAGGTGAAGAGAATTGAATTTCATTGCTGAGCTTTTACCGAATTGAGCAAGAAAGAATAGTGGAATAAGGAAATATTTCTCCCTCAAACTATGAGTGGATGAATGGTTTGTGGGCTCCTCTTTCTCCCTTGCTTTAATCACTGTTCGTATTGATTGAAACTTTTCATCCGCCTCTTTCACAATTAAGCAGTTAATGCATTAATGGTGCTTAAAGTAACAGCCGTGCCAGACTTTTCTTTCCAAATGTGGTTAATAATTCTATTAGAGTTCTCATTGAAAGGGGATTAGGGTGTGAAAGAAAGTGTTTTAAATTAATCTCTTAAATTCTTAGTAGCTGGAGGCAGTGAAGGTGCAGCCAGATGGAGGAGAAATAGGCATATAGGGGAAGGGAAAGTGATGGAAAAATGAAGATATGCTGAAAGGAATCTCTCTGGATTTTCCTATGGGTGTAGAGTTGGAAAGAAAGTTCTTCCTGACTTCAGGATCAGACTCTGGTCCTTCAGCAGCCACTGATGCATGTGGTTGCTATTACACTTAAACCTAGCCAGCCCCTTGGTTGTTACCAGCCCTTGGGAGCACAGAATTAGTTTCCTAAAAAGATGAAATTAAAAAAAACCCAAACCAACAACCAAAAAACAACACATAATTATTCCGTGAACCATTCACCCAATACTAAACTGATCATTAATTAGGAATACCCTGTCTTCTTTATCAGCCCTCCTGTCAGTGCCTTGTGTGTCGGTATTTGTGGTGAGTGTATGTGATATCCTGGAAGCACAAGGGACCAAATCCCAAAATTATAGAAATGGGATGAGATTGGAATACTGCACTTGTATCCCAATTCTCTTTTGCTCTGGAGCATCTGTATAGTGTATGGGAACTCCCTAAGGAACAGCATGTTTGAAAGTACCTATTAACCTATGAGCACATGTTCCACTGTGATTTGAAATAGTAAATAGAGACCCTGTTGATAGCACAATGTGCTTCTCTTGTTCAGGTGAACATCAAGATACCTCCTAATGATGAAAATAATTTAGAAGTCATGAAGTCTGGCCGTTATTACATCATTTTACTGGGCCAAAGCATCAGTGTGACCTGGGATCTGGCCATGGGCGTCTCTGTTATCTTAAAAGGCAATTTCAAAGTAAGTGTTTTTTTGTTTTACTTCTTATTCTCACTAAAGAGTGTCCTTACCCTCTCTCTGGGGAACAGCATTTTTTTTTAATGCAGACTTGCTGATAGATTTCCATGGAGTATTAGGCACTTGAAAATTAAGGCTTTTCTTTGGTAATACCATTAGACTGGTCTTGCTTTCCTGGTAGTTCAGTTGTAAGGTGTAAATCCTGGCTCGTTGCAGATGAGCTATGACAGAAAGGATGAATGCTGAGGTGCCTCAGAATAACTGAGCCTTGAGTGATTTCTTCTGTATTCAGGAAGAGCAGTGTAAGGAGCCAGATTCCTGAGGACTGTCATCTCCAGAAATAAAACGGGATTCTAGGGCCATACTCCAAGTACAGCCTGCCTGCACTGCTGATTAGAGTTGTCTTGCTTTCTGGAGACAGCGGGGCCCTACTTTCAGCTAAGCAGAGTGGGAACAAGAGCTAAACTTCTCTGTGAAAGACCTTGTCTATTTTAGTGGACTTGGCAAGACCCTGGGTAATTCAGCTTTTAAGCCTCATGGCATTAAAGTTCTAGGCTAAAAAGACTTCTTAACAAAACCCTAAGCCAGTCTACAGATGTAAGATTTATGTGTTTTGTGTTTCTTTCCCTGCAAGGATCAAGTGTGTGGTCTGTGTGGAAATTTTGATGGAATCCAAAACAACGATTTGACCAGCAGCAGTGAACATCTTGAAGTAGATCCAGTTGACTTTGGGAATTCTTGGAAAGTTAATCCGTCCTGTGCTGATGTTGAAAAGGTGAGTGTGAATGAACTGTGAAAACTAATTAATGTGGGCTACAGTATTGCTCAGGAGTGGGCAAAGAGGTTTGAAAGGATAAAAATAAGTAGAAATTAACTCCTTTCCCCATGTTTTTGCCAAATAATGTTATTTCTTGAAATCTGATTAGAGATCAATTAACTTACACAACGCAGCTATGCTGCCTGGCTTCAGATGAATGTCAAAACAGCCAATCTGTATGGTAGGGGCTGTTCATAGAGTTATCCAACCCAGATGCTTGAAATCCAGGTATAACTGGAAATCTCATTTTACAGTTTAACCTAAAGAAAACCAGCTGTAATTTTCAGTCACGGGGAATTCAGATAAAAATTTCATATTTCCCTATTCAAATTTTTATATCCCAAATCTTAGTCTGTTCATTACAAACAACAGAATACCTAGGTTAATTTCCTTCTATTTGCTTCTAATTCTTTTTCTAAAGAGCATTCAGTTATTGTTTTAAAATTGGAAAGGCTTGAACAGAAAGAGCAGGGTATGGGGCTGGAACATGAGGCTTTATTGCCATCTATGGTTGCATCTGAATTTTGAGGAGGGTACCTGCTATCTGGAAGTGTTATCTATGTCCCAGTGCTGGAGATTTCATGGCGTACTAATTAAATTATGCATGAGAGTCTGTGTTCTCTTTTCCAAATACAGAGTTTTGAAAGAATGGAACCGAGTAATAAATTTGTATTGAGCTGGCAAATAATAATAATAACCCACAGTATTTCCAAATCAAAAAGTGTGAGGCAGTTTGATCACAACTTGTTTTGACATTTGTAAAATGGAGCGTCTCATTCAGCTGATGCTTTTTAAGGCTGAAAACTTTTTCTTGGAAATTTGTCTACATGGTCAGAGGAGGGGGGGAGAAAAAAGCCTTTTTTAGATCTTTGAAGAAAATACTTAAATTATCAGAAAATTGAAATGAAACATTTATTATTGATCACGTGAAATCTTTTGGGTTACTTGGCTAATTATGTGCAAGTGTGACATAGCCACAGTGTTGCTGAATGATGAATGTCACTTTGTTCATGTGAGTTGGTTGGAGCACAGAGGAATTTGCAATACTGAGGCTGAGAAGGAGCAGCTTCTCATTTGAGTGTAACAGGCACAGGACAGAACTTGCAGAGTGTCGCAGTGAAAAATGCCGAGTCAAGGCTAGTGCTCTGTGCTCTTAGATAAATTAAATGGGGGAGAGAGAGAGAGACTACTGAACTATTCAGCAGTGGCCTTGGATATTGTCTGCTGTAGTCTGGTCATATTTTTGAGCCTTGTTGACCTTCTGCAGAGATGTGGATGATCACTTTTCAGGATGGGTTTTTGGTACAGAGGGTCTTCCTGTCATCAAAATGTCTAAGTTAAAACTGCAGTGTACAAGTAAGAGCTGGAGAAAATCTAGGAGGTGATCTGTTCTGCTCTGCATTCTGCCGTGGCAGGATCTGTGCCTGTTGTACAACAAATTGAAACTTTACTCAAAGAAACAATTTCCTTTGTCATGAAAAATTGCTAGTGAGCCTTTTGCTTCAGTTTAAGGAGTACTGAGGTCTTAAAGGCAAGCCTAATGCAATCTCTACTTGTCTCTTACAATATTAAGCCCAACCTGGAGCAGGCCTTGATGTCTCCACTGTGTGGTGGAAACATAGTGAAGCAGATGATGGTAGAAACATCATGCAGCATTTTGTCTGGAGATCTCTTCAAAGAATGCAAACAATTTGTGAGTATTGAGTCATGTGTTTCACATTCATCCGTTCTGTGTGGTCTATGCTGACACTGGTTATAGCTAAGGGGAAAGGTGTGGTTGTGCTGAGAGCACATGGGACTTGGGGGAGGCTGACTTGTGTTCCTCACCCTGTCCTGTAGCTGATGCTTCCTGGGAAGATGCAGGATATCACCTGGGAGTAAGCTATAGAGTAACTGAGGGAGATTTTACAGTACAGCCCAGAGACCGGCACATGAAGCGAAGCATAAACGTTGAGACTTGAGGGAAGGGGGAGCTGAGCTAATACAACACCCAAGGTGCTGCACAAGGTGCTGGGAACAAGGCCCAAGAACAGAAAAAATTATTTCATATGGGGAATAGTGAGAGACAACAAACTGCAGTTTATATAGCAACTTTGAGGGTGTGGTCTTGCTGACATCAGCAGGAGTATCAGCACTGGTTTATGTGGCACCTCAACTCTTGGCAAGTGGAGCAACCAAACCATCTGAAAGTTAAATATGTCTATAGGAAGATGAAGGGAATCATTGAGTGTACTGTGCCCCATATTTCTCTTTTGTAGGTGAATCCCGAGCCCTACATAGACATTTGCATGTATGACACTTGTGCTTGTGAATCTGTTGGGGACTGTGCCTGTTTCTGTGACACCATCGCGGCCTATGCTCACGTCTGTGCACAGAAAGGGGTCACTGTTCACTGGAGGTCACAGACCCTGTGCCGTAAGTACTGCATACACGAGGAAGAACTGGGTGAAAAGGTTCAGGATTTTGGCTCAGATAAGCTGGTCAGACTTAGCTCTGCTCCCACCGATGCCCGGAGAACTTCACCTTAATGGGACTGGGCTGGCAGCTCATGCTGGCATTTCCATTCCCATTTCTGTTCAGAGTCATACTTCAAAACCCCATTCCATCAATTAGAGGATGCCATAATCTGTGATGCAAAAAAAATCTAGAGACAGAAATGTTTTCTGTGATACATATATATATGTGTGCATTAATTAAAGTACAAAGTTTGTGGTTTTTTTGCATTTGCTCTTATCAAACCCAAATATCTCTGGTCTAGAGCAAGTATTTCATTATGTACAAAAAAGATGCAAGTGTGAAGAAGTGGCCTGCCCTGCATGTAGTAAGAAAAATTAAAATTGGTCTAAGGTGGAAATATTTGGCTTTTTAGGTATATGTGGTTCACTTTATATGACACTTGGTGTCATAGTTCTGAGAGGCGTGGTGAATAAATACTCTGGTTTGATATTTTTTGCCTCTGATTCTTTCTCTGCATAGCACAAAGCTGTGAGGACCTGAATAAAAATGAATTAGACTATCAGTGTGAATGGAGATATAACAGCTGTGGACCTGCTTGTCCTATAACGTGCCAACACCCACAGCCTTTGGAGTGTCCTCTGCACTGTGTGGAAGGATGCCACGTACACTGTCCTGCAGGTAACTCCATCTTTTACTTTACTTAAACACTTACTAATCTTTTTCTTCTGCTTAACAGGCTTACTGATGTGTTTTCACCACAATGTCTTACTGCCTAAGTAGGGCGATGGTTGAGCATCTTGGTTTGAGTTTGTGAAATGAGGACAGTGTGGGGAGAGCATGAAGCGGCGCCTAGAAGAGGAGCATGAAACACTGCTAGCAAGAACAAGAGAAGATGGAAACAGGCTGATAAGAAAGGAGAATAGGAGGATTAGGGGCTGTGTGGCAACAGAGGTTGTTGGCTATGTGGTTAAAGTAGGGTATGAATTTGTGCTGGACACTGATAAAACACTCTCCTTCAGAGCAGCTATGACAGTGGGGGAAACCCATTACCTTGACCTGCTTAATACCTCCAAGATGCTCCTTAGAGTGCCCAGCAGGCATCCTCCTTTGAGCCTGAGCTTCCAGCTTAACTGTTCCCAACAACTATCTCGTAGAAAAGGGAAAGGAAAAAAATACAGTAAATATGGGGCAGGGAGAGGAAAGATGGAGAGAAAGGGAAAGAGTGAAAAACGAGCCAAAAGGAGAGTGAAAAACGAGCCAAAAGGAGAGTGAAAACTCAGGTAAATTGTTCCTAAAGACAGAGCGAGAAGACACGAAGGCAAAGAAAAAAGGTATTTTAAGACCCAAAATAACTATTCTGGGACCTGGTGTCTCTGACTAGAATGAGGTAGGGGATAGGGGGAGAAATAAACAATATACATATGCAAAGGGAAATGCCATTTTCTCCTGAAAAATGTTTTATTCTAAAGTTACGTTCACCTTCCATGTGGTGCTGGTTAAGGTTATACACCGGGTTAAGTACTTCCAATATCTAAATAAAAACCATTGTGAAGGAAGAAGATACTTCTCTGCATTGAGCTGGCAGTGGCCATAAAACCAAACACAGTGTTCAGAAGGTTTGAGCCCACCTGAGAAGTGTCGTTATGTTTTTAGTGGAATGATTAGTTTTAAAATTAATGAAAATTGGCATCTTTTTACTCTTGTGCTATTTTGTAACAGGGAAAATACTTGATGAACTGTCCCTGGATTGTGTCAGTCCAGAAGACTGTCCCGTGTGTGCAGTTGGAGATGACAAGATCCCACATGGAAAGAGAGTAGTTTTGAACAGAGATGATCTACAGCACTGTCAATCTTGGTATGATGGGTTTGTGCAGTGAATGTTGAGTGGGATGAAAGGACAGGGATGAAGTACATCCACATTAATAAGTTTATGGGCATAACTTTAAATATATCACTGGCAGAGAATCTTGGAAACCATTTTTTACGTCAATTCCCCTTCACATAGAGCCCAAAGCTGAAGTTTTTCAGTGACAGTAGGGATTATAGGATGTCAGCTGAACTTTCAAAAAAAAGGCCTTTTCCCATGTGTAGGTGGCCCTACTGGCTTCAGTTGTTCCACTTCTTTTTTTGTAATGTGTGGTTCAACATGAATAAAGTTACCAGACTGTTTCCCTCTGCCAGCGCTAAAAAATATCCTCCGTATGGCACAAGGTCCAAATGTGCACTCACTGTAGAACTTGCTGAGATTATTAGCAGTTGGAACTGTGTACTGTTACTGGAAAACCAATTTCCAGGAGATTTTAAGATGGTCTGATCCTGCATGCATGCATTTCCAAATGTGATGGAATACCTGGCAGGGTGCGTGGTGCTGTGCACTGAGCAGGATGAGGGCCCTCAGCTGCAGTGCAGCAGAGACTATTTGCTTTCTGTTTAATGCCCTGTGGCATATTATGTAGTATCTGAAAGTTTGGCATTCTCCAGGTGTCTGGACCCTGGATGGATACTTTCACCAGTCACTTATAATGCTGTGAATACAAGAGATTTTTCCATCCTGTAAATTGATCAGATCTAATGGAAAACGAGTTGTAAAACCGCAACAGTTATTAGGCCAGACTAACACCTTAACTCCAAGTGCTCTGAACCTCACAGAAGCTCTAAATGGGTACAAACTTCCAATTCCTGGCCTCTTGCCAGAGCTCACGTACGTCTGTGCTATAAACCCAGGGCTTGAGCTCTAAGGCTAATCAATTAAATATGTATTTTTTTAACAATATACACGAAGAGCCTTGAATTCCATCAAAAGGTCAAAAAAGAGTCTCCATAAATGAGTCTCTGTTCCCTAATTTTTGTAATCCTTAATAATAATTTATCTTAAATGTTGATACACTGGCCACTGCTCACAAAAGGTTTCAGAACATTAGGAAAACTTACCTCACCAGGGAAACATCCTTTTGCATAACTGTCACCTAATTTAGATGCCTACACCATCTGTACAAACAATAGAAAATATTGCACAAAAATGAAATTCATAGCAAATATCCAAAGGAAATTGGAAACTAGAAGAGCCTCGTTCATATTAGGATTAAAATAATAAATCTTCTGCTGCTGTATGTTAATGCCAGAAGTAGCTGTGCATTTTGCAATTAGGAAGATACTAAAATAAACTTGAAGAGAACAGAACACTTAAACTAAGAGAACTTAAATGAAGGTGCCATGTGTAAAGTGAAGCATTTTCCTGGAAAATGGCGCCTTCTTCCATTATTGACTCATTTAGTTCGTACATCCTGGGTTTTCTCTGGCAGTAACAACAAGCATTTATTGGTCCTTGCTCTTTCACAGCCTTTTCCTATTCTGTTTCTTGGACTGTCCAGTAAGACAAGGAGATCATACAGACTGACTCTGTTCCACCCTGTGTGTTACAGTCACGTTCCTCGCTCTGATATGTGAAGTTGATCAGAGGGCTGGAACAGCTCCTCTGTGAGGAAAGGCAGAGACAGTTGGGATTGTTCAGCCTGGAGAAGGGAATTATCCAGGGAGATGTTAATGTGACCTTTCAGTACTTAAAGGGGGCCTGTGAGAAAGATGGGGACAAACTTTTTGGCAGAGCCTGCTCTGACAGGGCAAGGAGTGATGGTTTTAAACTTAGGGAGGACCAGTTTAAATTGGATATAAGGAAGAAGTTTTTTACAATGAGGGTGGTAAAACACTGGTACAGGTTGCCCAGAGAGGTGTTAGACACCCTATCCCTGGAAACATTTCCAGGGCAGGCTGGATGGGGTTCTGAGGAGCATGATCTGTTGACGATGTTCCTGCCCATTGCAGGAGGGTTGAACTAGGTGGCTTCTTAAAGTCCCTTCCAGCCCAAATGATTCATGAGTCTAGGAGATAAAGAGAATCATGCAAGCAGGAATTAGAAGGGCAGAAGTTTTAAAGGCTTGCTAAAGGTGGATGAATTATAAACAAGTTCCTGAAAGGTGGAGGGTGACAGAGGTGAAAAAGCTTACGGTAGTACAGAAGGGTGAACAGTGGAAAAGGCAGAGATGGGGGAAAAGGAAAACAGGAGCTGATATGGAAAGGGAAAAATGGAGGCGAGTAGAAATATTGAGGGAAGACATAGGACTAAAAAGAGATAATAGGTATAGTGGAAATAAGCCATTTAATATGAGAAAAGGAACTGAAAGAAATCATGGTAAATAATAGGAAGATAAGAGCCATAAAAAACAATGGAGGACAAGCATGTGCCAAATGTTGTATTCAAAACAAAATGAAGTCAGGAAAAAAAAACACACAGGAATTCGGAGCCCTTCAGAGGAATTAAAAAGACTTAATTTCACCAAGGTTAAAATCTGGATAAACCAGGCCCCTGAATAAAATCTGCAGAGTCGTATCAGAGCTGAAACATCCTTCCTACCCTAGGATTTTACTTTGTGTTAGCTGCCTCCAGTTTGCCTCATGGTTTGCTTCCTTGTGAAGTAAACCAGATTAGCCAGTTCAGTCCACCAGTGGCTTGTAGGGATCTGTACTGATGCTCAGTGGGTTCCTAGACGGTTTTCAGACATGGATTTTACACATTCTGCCAAAGGGTAATGTAAGGACAAACATGCATAAACCTGTAAGATTTTAGCTGTACAATACCTTGAGCGGAGTTGTGGGGAAATGGACTGGAGGGGGAAAAAGTCATTCACATCATACTTTATTTTTGTTGTGCTTTTGAGATATTTAATTAGTTTTGTATGAACGTTCTTTTATCATATATGGGTGATGTGTTATTATGAGCATTAGTAGTTACACTTACTTACAATTTTTGTAGTCTGTGTGAAGGGAAGAACTTGACCTGTGTAGCCTGTGAGCCCGTGGAGAGCACCCTAACACTGACAACACCTATTCCAGAGGAGGATATTGAGCGACCGGCCAGTGAATACTCATGCAGCAAGATGATGGACTTGGCCTTCCTAATTGATGGCTCCAATAAACTGTCAGAGGAGGACTTTGAACAGCTGAAGTCTTTTGTAATTGGTGTGATGAAGAAACTCCACATCTCCCAGAAGAAAATCCGAGTGTCAGTTCTCGTGTACAGGGGTGGTCCCACAATCTATCTTGGCCTTAAAGACATCAAAACAAATTCCCAGATGAGAAAAATTGTCCAAGGCATAAAATACACAGGTGATAAAGAAGCGTCTGCCTCTGAAGTCCTTAAATACACCGTGTTTCATGTGTTTGGAAAAGCAGAAAGAACCAATGCTGCCAGAATTGCAGTGCTATTTATAGCAAGCAAGTCCTCAGGAAAAATCCGTGGCATCCTCCAACTAATGAAGAACAGAGATATCGCAGTAATACCTGTGGGGATCGGGCCCTACATCAACGTGGAGCAGGTCAAGTTCATTGAAAGGCAGTCACCACTTAACAGGTCCTACCGAGTGAGCAATGTTTTAGAACTAATGGACA
The DNA here is from genome assembly GCA_013396775.1 of Cephalopterus ornatus. NCBI lineage: Eukaryota > Metazoa > Chordata > Aves > Passeriformes > Cotingidae > Cephalopterus > Cephalopterus ornatus. The sequence continues at coordinate 120,127 of VZRE01003708.1, read as the reverse complement.
AGGGAGATGATCTCATCGATGGTCTGTGTGAACTTGGACCTGAAGAAAGTTCTCTGTTACTGGCTACGTCCGCTCCAATGACGTCCAGTGTCCTCCTTCCCCCTTCGGGATCCACGGCCCCACCACCCTCTTCAGCAATGCCCCCTCCCCAAAAGCTGGATATTGCTTTTGTTGTGGAAGGCTCTGACAATGTGGGGGAGGAAAATTTCAATAAAGTCAAGCAGTTCATTGAGGAGGTGGTCACAGGAATGAATGTGGGACGGGACGATATTCATGTTACGATCATGCAGTATTCAGAGACTGTCACCCTGGAGTACTCCTTTAGGGAAATGCAGTCAAAGGAAAGTATTATTGAGAAGGTGAGGGGCATACCCTACCAAGGAGGGAGGGCTACCAACACTGGGAACGCCCTCGATTATATTTCCAAACACACATTTACAACAGTGAATGGGGGCAGGCAAGATGTTCCTCGCTTGGTATATATGGTGTCATCCAGTCCTTCCACTGATGTTATCACACGACCCCCCAGGAGCATAAATGTTATTCCCATAGGCATAACCCCTGGTGCAAATATCCAAGAGCTCAGAAGGATCAGCCAGCCTAACAACCCGATTATCTTGAATAGTTATAACAGACTTATTGAAGAAGCACCTGAATTAGTGCTGCAGTCATGCTGCTCTCACAGACGCTGGAACGAAATTATAGGTAAAATTGGATGTATTTTCTGTGTAATTTCCTCTTTCCTCTGTCCTGTCTCTTCCATTTACCCCTCAAAGTGATGAAATTTGAAGGGCTCCTGTGTCTGGTTTGGTATCTTGTTGTCCAAATGGACAAAAGGAAGGACTATGTATCTTCATTGGAGGCTGAGGATGCTGCCCCTCAGCAGAACTGAGCACAGACCTGCAGTGAGCCTTCTGTAGGCTCAGAAATTCTTGTGTTCTTTGTTAGTAAAGTACAGCGGTTTTCAGATAAGTTGGAGGAGAAAACCGCTTATTCTTCTCTGTCTAGTATAATTCAAAAATTTACTGCCTGTTTCCTAAAGTCTTCATTGGGTTTTTCTACCCATAGATTAGCAGATGCTACTTTTGCTTATTATGTATAAAATAACCTTTTTCCCTTTTCCTCCATCCCACCCTCAGAGCTGTGCAACAAACCCATGGATGTCATGTTTCTTCTGGATGGAAGTTCCAACATTGGGGCAGCAGAGTTCGAGGAAATGAAAAGCTTTGTGCAGGCGTTTATTGAAAGTGTCGTGATTGGTACGTACCTGTCTTTTAACTAAAACACGTGAAGATGTTGGGTGTTCTTTTGCTTGTACAGAATAAAGCAGCTCCTCAGCATAGGTTTTTCAATTTTTATTTTTAAATGACTCATTCCAGTTGAAGTTTATCTTGGGGAAATCAGGCTAGTCAAGTTTTCTGTTCAGATACAGTTCAGTAGCCTCCCAAATCAAGCTGTTGCGGTTCAGGTGGATACAGGTTTGACATCCAGTGCTGTGAGTCGTGTGAGGAGGAGCAGCTTCGACATACAATGTTGAGCACTTCCCTCTAAATACTGTGTGTCCCAAACAGGACAAGGAGTCCCTGTCGAAGGATGGAGATTTACCTGAATGTTATTGTGACAGAAAAGCGAAAATACGTGGTTTTGGTTCAGTTCTGAATTGGGTTCAAGCTACTTGAAAATAATAGCTCAAGTTCAGTTCTGGTCCAAGTAAGAATGGATAATTCAGAAGGGTTTTGCTTTAGGTTTGACCTGACTACAGGGTTTTGGTCTCTGTGTGCCACTGTACCAAGTCCATCCACATGGCAGGGGCTACACAGGATCCTGTGTCTTCCCAGTAGCATTTAACAAACCTGGATTTTTTTTTTTTTTAATTAGAATTGTACTTTTTCAACTCAACGTTAAACCATTTCCAGGGAGCAACTGCTGTTATTGGTGGTGTTTCTCACTGGGTGTTGACATGTTGGTGTTATACCTGTGCTTCCAAAAGAGGTGTTAATTATAGAGCTCACAGAAGAAAAGTACAGCATTTCTGTATGTGTAGAATAACTTGGATTTTTTTAGAGATGCTACATGGAAGACAGTGCTTCTGAAAATTGCATGCATGCATGATATAAAGAAGTAAGACAAGTGAAATAAACACAAACTATACAATAAAGAGACAATTTCTTATAGTCTAGGTGTGTTCCTTATCTCTGACACCCGTAATAGCAAGTGTTATATCATTAACAAAAGGACAGCAATGAAATAGCTATGAAATGACTCTCCCTGGAAAAAAACTATAAAGCATAGATAGTAGCCAATATTCAGATCAATACAGGGCTGCAACATTTGGGTCGATGAAATAACAATAATTAATTCATAAATGTTTTGGTAAAGACTAATTGTGATCTGTACATAAATAACTTCAGTACACAGTAGAAGTCCTTCTAAGGCCACAAGGAGAGATACAGCCAATCATTATAAGCAATGTGTTCCCTGGTTCAGTTCTGCAAATCTGGTATTTTATAACTATCTATATCAACTCTCAGTTAACAGTTTCATTCATACTTCTTACAGAATGTATAATCGGAACCAGGATGTCAGAGGAAAGCAGAACTTGGAATTTCTCTTCATTTGCTTGTGCAGCTCAAGCTCCCTGGATGCACTATGTCCCATGCACGTCACTCCAGTGATGTATGATAGAAGGAATTTTGCATGGAATGGTGTCATCCAGGGAGCTTGGCCCACCTGACAAATGGGGCATCAAACTACTGCTTGTGCAAAACAATGTGCACATAAAAAAAGTGATGTTTAGACAATTTCAAAATTAAAAAGAATTAATATTGGAGATTAATAAAATGAAATTCTCCAACCATGGTCAAATTGATTTGGGGTAAAATAATGCATGCTGATTCCTGATAGAAAATCAGCTGTTTCCAGCAGCTGCATATTTTTTTCATGTGGGTATTGTTCAGTTTTGATCTTTTGATTGAAAATGCAGCTTTCACACTCTGATGGAAAAATCACTGTCTAGTTGTGCTTAATGTAAATAACAACCACAAGGTATCCTTTAGCTTTATTTTAAGGCACTCATATGCACTGCTTAAAGTGTTTATCTTCTGCTTCAGGTGATACTTCAGTTCATGTGTCAGTTCTGCAATATGCCAGGAAAAATAATCTAGAAATCTCATGGAACGTGCCTCAGGAGACTGAAAGGCTCGTAGACATGGTGCAGTCCATCCAACAAAGGGAGCAAGGTCCTACCAGACTAGGTGAGTAATTTTGTGCATGTTGATGTTTAAACAAGAAGAGGAACACCCTCCCCCCCACCCCAAGAAATGCTAAATATAGCCTGACCCCAAGTACCAATTTATGTCAGTGCCATTGTGGTAGCATTCTAGAGTAGGACTCTTTAAAGTTGTCTTTTTTTGTGTTCATTCATACCTCTGCTATGTGTATGTTGCTTCTTAAGGTTCAATTTTCTCTGTTAAAATGTATTAGTAGGTTACATGAATAATAGTTCATCTTAATGCATTTTGGAAAGAAGCCTTGAAGTAAGTCTCAGGATTTGCATTCGTTATCTTCCAAGCCAGCAAAACATAATTAAGAAGTAAAGACAGTACTGATTAGTTGATTAGACATTTAGCAGCAGAACTGCTCACACTGACTTCAGTAGCTGCCCTTGCCAGATGTTTGTGCTGAGCCAGTGTAACCCACCTGGCTGAAAACCAGCAAACCAGCAGTTATATTGTGTGGTTCAGCTCCCTCATCCAAGTTGCTGTGCTGGTTCCACAAGGACTTGGGCAGGCACAAGGACGGGGGATGGTGCCAGAGAGCAAGGACTGCCTAAGGCGGCACCTTAGCTGAAGAGTTCCTTGTGAAATGTCATCTTCTGTTCCAGACAACTGAAAAACATGTCCACTTCAATCTTCATGGGCTGAAACATCACACAGGTTTCCCACTGGGTCTGTGGAAACTCAGTGCACGCACATGTATCAGTTGCAGGGTTCAGCAAGAAATGATTCTCCTGCAGCATATCTGATCTTTCACCAGATATACTGAGAATTTTGCTCTTCTGGATTGGAACCACATTTGTTCTGGCAAACACCTAGCATTAGGGTCCTATAAGAGTCAAGGAATACACAGATTTTTAGGGTCTTTGGCCTACTTTGGACTGTAAAGAGTTATTGGTCCAGAAAAGTGAGAAATAAAACCTGACTTCCATAGTTCGCAGGAGGATTAGCTATGATTGCTTTCTCAGCCTGGAGAAATAAAAATACCAGATGGCTGATGAGACTTCTATAGGCTCGTTGTGGGATAAGTTGTTGCATACAAATAGATAAGTTTTGTGAAGCCTTCCATGTAATGTGCATAGAAAGGCACTTGGAACTGCAGGATAAACAGAGCAAACATGGCCTTTGGGAAATGAAATGGGAGAGGCAGCCACATGACATCCTCGTTAGTGATTTGTTTATGTCTCATTGGAAAATGCTCAGAGACCGTGATGAGGGATGTGCAATAATGAACCAAAATGGAATAGAGCAGAAGTAGTTCCTCCCAAATGAAGTAATGAAAATAAGTCACTGTGGTCCTGTCCTGCACCTTGTAATGTGTGTGAATCCTCCTGGCTGTGCAGGAGACAGTATCCCTGGGAAAAGTATGGCCATTCATGTCTTTATGTCTGTGCTCCGACCTCTGGAAGTGCAGAGGCTGCTTGAGAAGTGTAGATGGCTCAGTCAGGATGTTGCAGTTCCTTAGGTAGCTCTGGAAATCTTTTCTAGCCTATGCTTGCTCAGGATTTACACATCAAAAATATAATTGCTGTTACACTGGTGATGTTTCTTCTCATTTGCACTGGCCTCCCTATGGCAGAAGCACAATCCAGTGTAATCTTTATTCTGTCTTTGCTGATCCAAATCACACTAATTTGGTCCAAAAAGCTGTATGTGCAGAGAGCAACTGCAGGCTCTGTTGCCATCGCTGCAGAAAGTGTTCCCTTTTCTGCATCGTTTAACCACAAGGAAACTTCAGAAGAGAGAGACCTTTTAGTATTAAGAAATAATGAAAAACTACAGAGTATTTGAGGGCAACGGACAAAAGCAGCCTATACCACAAAGCTTCCCCATGCTTCTTATGCAATGGGGACATTCAATAACATCAGGCAAATTTTGGCTCGAGTATCTTATCAAGAAGAAGCTCTGAGGATATTAAAACATCATGAAATTGTGTACAACCTCACATAAGAAACAACTAAAAAAAACCTGGGGAAGAATAACTGCAAGAAGAGCTGTCTAAATAAGCCTCCATTCAACTCAAAAAGTGATCTCTGCAAGAGAACTGAGAATCACATAAACATGCCTCTGTTCAGCATTCATGGTGTTTAGGAGAGTCATAGGGACCACATTGAGCAACCCCTACAGTAAATACTGCTTAACACTTTATAAAAACATGGCTTTGCTTGCTTGTAGTGCTAGTAAAAGTCTCTCATTTAGACTGATGTTTCCCGTGTCCACTGCCTGCCTCAGACTCAAAATTTGGAGGAAGTGTGACTCAACTGTACTAAAAGCATCCTCAGGGAAAGAAATGTGTGTTCCCCACCACCAAGAAAAAAAAAATCTTCAGTAGTTTTACTGCAACTTTCAGTTACTATTAAAATATTTGATTAGCAGCATTCAGCTTCGCTGTCATGATTAAGAAGGTATAATTTGTCTTTTTCTTCTAAACTTCCCTGTGGTTTAGGAAGCACAGGCCCACCATAGCACTTTTCCTTACGCAGATCTGCACCCCAAGTGATGTGGTCTATACAGAATTTCCAGAATCTTGCTCCCCATCACCTACCCAAGGCCATGGGTTTGCCAGCAACTGCTCTGATCAGAGGGCTCCCATCCACTAATAGACCTTCTTCACTTGTTTTCCTGCTAATATTTGTGAGCTGGTGGTGCCAACTCCTTTCTGAAGCTGGATTGGGGTGCCTACTAATCTCTTGCCTGAGCTAATTTAATTTGCTATCTGCCAAGTGATTTTTGCTTGCTTGGTTTTTGCAGTTCATTTCTCACAAGGTTTGTGAGTTGAATGTGCTCCTGGTGAGGCCTGGGATCACCAAAAGCCTTTGATGGTAAGAGAAGTGCAGGATTTATGACCTGCAGAGACAGGAAAGTAGAAGAGAGGTTTTGGGGCCTTGTAGCCTGCTCCTTTCAGTGGTGGTGGGGTGTTGGACTGAGGTTTGTGATGCTCATGAAAAGTTCAGCCATTCTGTGAATTGACACATGTTAATGCCAGAATATCAGTGTCTAAAGCACTGATCTGTGGGATCAGTTTGCAATAGCTAATTTGTTTCAAAATTAAAATAGTCTTCTATTTTCAGTAAGAAATCCCAATTAAATTTCAAGACTCTAAATTAAGATATCAAGATCAGCTTCAGGATTATGAAGCTCTGAGTGACCTGGTCAAGTGAAAGGTGCCCCTGGTTGGATCTGGATTATATCTAAGGTCCCTTCCAACACAAACCATTCTATGTTTCCATGATTATCATTATGGAGAGTTGTTCCTTATTAGACAAGTCCCTGGTTAAATAGATCCAATCTGGAATATCCACCATTCAGACAGTGTTGGCTTCCTCTTTATCACTTCAAGTTCTGAGGAACGATTTCTTTTTTATTTCTTTCACAGGCAGCTTTCAGGACTTGTAAAGTTAAAGTCTCTTGCAGTACTTTTTCTTTTTTGGTCAAGATGTTGCAGAAATGTTAGAGAAACCACTGAGGCCACTTAATGCACTAATTCACAAGTTCCCAGCAGGAACCTCTGTCTAACTGGAATCCCTTGTCTGTCACAACTCCAAAGACCCTCATGGGGGCTTTACATTTCATTCCTCCTTTCAGACAAAATTAAAGAGAATAATTGCAAATGTTGCTCTTAGGAAGTTTCTGCTTTCCCTGAGGCATCCACCAAACCATTACATGTCTGTATGTTCCAGATTAGCTTATTCTGGGATGAATCTTCATTTTTACTTCTTGGATGTATTTCAAACATTTCTTGGGCACCTTGTGCTCTTTCAAATCATTCCATGATGTTCATAATTGCTCCCAGTCTAATATCTGTGATTCAGATTAGCATTCCTTTTTACACGTTTTTCCTCCTCCATGCAAATCATTAATGAAACTGTTCAATAAGGCAGAATCTAGTGTAATTCCCTGTCGACTCCCAGTGAACACCTCCAACCCTACTCAACAGATTGTCTTTTATCCTTAAGCTTGGTTATGTCCATTTAATCAGCTTTCAGTCTTTGCATGAACCATTCTGAATTATTACCTCAGAATGCAATTCTGGCTTAAAAGTCCATCTGGTAATTAAAAAAAATTAGGAAAAAAATTATTCAACTAATTAGGCCTTATTAAATAGTCTTGTTGAATTCAACCAGAAAAAGGGTTCTTACAAAGCCCTTTCTGACTGTCAGAAGTTGAGCATCAGATTTTCAGAGTCTTAGCTGAGAGGATCATGGAGTAAGTAATGTCACCCCTTCTCCTTTCCCCTCCCCAGCCTTGTAGGATAGCTTCTGTTGGTTTTGCTTTAATGATTATTCCAAACATGACTTAATTTTTACACTCTATAGTATCAATAAGGCAGGAGCGCATGAGCACTGGAAGATGGGAAGAAGGTGCTATTCTGTGCTGGCAGCCTTTGGAATGACTGAAATGCCTCTTGATTTAGAAACACCTCTTTTAAAGTAGCCCATTATAGATCAACTGCTGTTTTGTTTTCTCTTTTTATTTATTTGCATTTTTCTCCCTGGACGTGCCTGATGATTTGGGTCAAGCCCTACTGACTGAGCTGGAAGGGCTCAGTGCTCCTGCAAGCCAGACCTTTTTGTTCAGTTATCCAGATAAATGTCTAGATGCTCAAATTTGGGAAGGGAGGGTATGAGCATGTGAGAAATTAATTGTGGCCATTATGCCTGTCAGGGCCACCACAAGTGTAAGAGGTTAGGAGGCAGAAGGAGAAGAACGGACAAGAAGTCAGGGACAGACAACCAGAAAAACATTCCCCATAGTGTCTGCTGCCCTTGGGAATTGATATTTTATTGTGTATATTTTATTGTATGTCACACTGCTCTCAGTTCTGCTGTTCTCCTGTATGCAGTGAATGCTTTTGGCTTTGAGACTTCCATCTTGTTTTCTCATGGGTTGTATATCTGATGCCTAAAATACATGTGAGTCCAGAAGTAATTCTGCTTCCAAAGCCTGTTTGTTGCCTTTTTTTTTTTTTTTCTTTTGGTAGCACATTGTGTATGTAAGAAACAGAAACCATTTGTAAAAATAACACATGAGAGTAACATAATTTACTCTTGTATTAAGTATGTGGGAACATGTTGGCTGCTAGTCTGGGCTTGGAGTCATGGAGAAAATGCTTAAAAATGTGCAACCAACCCCTAAAGCCCATAGCAAACCTTTCATTCAATTCACTGGGGCTTGTATGATACCCCCTGTCAGTGCTGCCAAGTGACGTTTTGTCTGGCACAGGTTGCCCAGAGAAACTGTGGCTGCCCCATCCCTGGAGTGTCCAAGGCCAGCCTGGATGGGGCTCTGAGCAACCTGGGCTAGTGGAAGGTGTCCCTGCCTATGGCAGGGGGTTGGAATGAGATGGTCTTTGAGGTCCCTTCCAATCCAAGCCATTCTGTGATTCTCTCTCTGTTTCTATGCTTTGAACACTCTTTCCAGTCATAATACAGCCTTGTGCTTGGTGTTTATTTCACTGTAAACATGATAAATTTCCTTTATTGGTATGGAAATGTCAGTTTACTGTTGTGTCATATTAAGGAAATGTTCAAGTTGCTTGGTTTACTAGCAGTCAGTAGTTTTTATTGTGGCGTCTGAGGGATTTGGCATTTCCCTCTGTGGTGAGATGTAGAGACAAACAGCTGAGAAGTGACAGCTTCCAGTTTGGGATGGGGACTTTGAGTCCCTTTAGCAGGACAAAAGTGTTCATTTGATCATGTCTTCAGACACCTGGCTCTTTTCTCTGGAGCTGGCTTCAAAATAAGGGGAGAAATTCAAGGAGTTTTTAGGACGCTAAAACAAATTTTCCATGCGTTAAATCGAGTAACTGTTTTTGGGGGACTCTGAAATAGTCACTGGTTCTGTTGAAACAGTACTTGATCTCTTTACGAGAAATTATAAAAATAATGGATTTTCCAGTTTACAAATATGTATGGAAGTTTCTGAAAATTTCCAGAATTAATGTGAGAAAGAGAAAGGGAGCTGGAGCTGCTGGTGACCACACCAACACGCAAAAGTCAAAGGGTCATTAAAAAAACCCGGCAAACAGAGAAATTTCAAGTGCTTTTCAAAAATTGAATGAAAAATCATTTGTGATTCTTACTGTGCAAAAGTTTAACTTAAAATATTTGAAAGTTAAAACCTGAAATACTTTTTTTTTTTGGTAATTATTTATAGGACAAAAGGGAAATGAGTCAATCTTCTGGCACAGTGGCCATCCTGGAGCAATCCCAGGGATTTGGAATCTAGTCATAATAATTTTCTGTATTTTGTTTTATCCTCAGTTATTTATAGCTAACCTGCCACTTCGCATCTAACATTCCACCTCTACAGACACAAAACCATTTGTAGCAAGGGTTGTGAGACAGCTCTAGAGGACATGAGTTAATACCTGGAGTTCGTTAATTTTTGTGGTCAGGAATAGTAGTTTGTGAAATGGAATCGCCATCACCTGAACAATAACGATGCTTTAAAATGTGGTTTTTTGCAAGTAGAAAAACACTCAAAATTTGGAGGTTTTCATTGAACAGAAACTCAAGAGTGTTTTTATTTCATATGTAAAATATAATTCAGAATTACAGTGGGAATGACAATCAAATTATAGGAATGAAATTAATCTACACAGTTGGAAGAACTAAATAAAAGATAATAATTGCATAGTAAAAAACAGAAGAGAGATGTCCTGTTGTGTTCTTAAATGGTGTTGAAAGCTTTCTGTTGAACTCGGTTTAAACAAACATGAATCATTCTATTTGAAAAGTTGGGCTTGGGAAAATAGGTGACCTTTTCTAGAGAGGAGATTTATAGTGGAGCTAACGCCACGTGAGAGATGGAAGCTTATAAAAGGGGAAATTGATGTGGATCCTGTTCCTGCTGTAGGTCCAACAGGGCCTGGCAGCAGTTCCTGGTTGGTCCCAGGTCTTTAGTTGTGGGCATCTGTGTGGGGAGGTGACACTTGAACATGAGACTGTGGAGGAATTAGTGAGCTAATGGAGAAGTGGCTGGATAAGTTGGAAAGGGGATATGAGGTTGTCAGGGACTGTAGGGGTGTATGGGACAACAGGGGGAAGGGTGGGGGAAGCAACAGGATTTGAGAAGGAAGCTTGACCTCAAAACAAAGTGCTGTGGCAAAGGAAACATTAGAGGTTTTTCTCAGATATCTGTTCTAGACTAGATTCTTCCAAGGGGTAAATTCTTCCTGAAACTCTTATTGAAACCTTGTAGGATATCCAATTGCTGTTGCCATGATATCATAGAATCTCAGAATGGTTTGGGTTGAAAGGGACCTTAAAGATCATCTCTTTCCAGCACTCCTGTCATGGGCAGGGATGTCACCCGCTATCCCAGGTTGCTCAGAGTCCCATCCAGCCTGGCCTTGAGCACTTCCAGGGATGGGGCATCCACAGCTTCTCTGGGTAACCTGTGCCAGGGCCTCACCACCCTCTGAATGAAATTTTCTTCCTCACATCAAATATAAATCTCTCTTCTTTTAGTTTAAAACCACTCCCCCTTGTCCTATCACTGTCTGCTCATGCAAAAAGTCACTTTTTTTTAAGCTCTTTTTAAGTACTGAAAGGCTGCAGTGAAGACTCCCTGGAGTCTTCTCTTCTGCAGGCTGAATAACCCCAGCTCTCTCAACCTTATCAATAGTTGGTGTGCTGAGTGAGATTCCTAGAGGTTTTCCATGCTTGCAGCAGCTTGGAAAAAGGATTTTTACTTCTATTGCTGAATAAGGTTGGGTGACATGATGCAGAAAGACAAAAGTACCAAGTGCTGAGGTGCGGTGAGGTACACTGAGGGTGTGCTGGTGAATTATCTACGGTCTGACTTCCAGTGTTTTTCAAATATGTTTGTTATTATAAATTGTACGGTAAATTCCTCGGGCAAACCTATTTCTGCTCCATAGTTACTGCAGATTACTAAGAGGAACTAGTCTTTCAAGTGTTTATTGTTCACTGGTCACTGTTTGCCCTGAATGTCACATCAGTCACCGGGTGCCATTTCTACTTCCTGACCTGATAACTTCCAAGCCCAAAGGAGCTTTTAAGAAAGCTGCATATCTTGATTCCCAGTATAAATATTTGTGCAAATACATGTCTAAATGCAAGTACTAACAAAGTGCTCTCTTGCTGAGGTCATGATTTTCAACAAAAATTTGCCTGAGTGTTCACAGATGTTAAATGAAAGGGCAGCAGCTTCCACTTTAAGCCAGTTTGTGATTTGCTAGCTAAGGTAGAATTTCTTTGCAAGTTTTGTGGGGTCTGGTGTGTCTTTGTTTTTTTTTTTTGGTTGTTTTTAATATGGATCACCCAGTTAGATTATGGGTTACTATGAGATTACACTTCAGAGAGGTTGCTGGCTGGTTGTGGGGAGGCAGGGTGTGCTTTTCACACCCATACTAAAATGACAAAATTAAGGAAGCACTAGATCTTCTCTAGGAGCGAGAGCAGCTTGTGCGTACAGCTCGGCATGATGTGAAGTTGTGCATCAGATCGCCACTGGATGTCACTGTCGCTTGGCAATTGGGAAATTAGAACATACTCTCTGAAATACGTTCTTCCCGTTAGTAGTTACCTTTTCCGGAAGTGTTACTGTGGCGTTGCACTAAAGCGAGGAGCATAGCTTTATTCTTGTGGCTCAGGAAAGGTAGTAAAGTTCCCATTACTGCAGAAACTGGGTAGCTGAGGATGGTCCTCCTGTGTTGGGTTGTGTCAACAATACTGGAAGGTTCTTAATAGCTGAGATCTTTCAGGTAGCAGCAATAAAGCAGACATTAAAAGAATCACTATTTTTCAGTACCTACTAATATAACATACTAATACTAAAGTAAGATTTAATTTTATAGTCTCCTCTGAGTTTTCTATCATATCTCTTATTTATCTCTTCATTTCTTCTCAGGAAATGCCATTGATTTTGTAGTCCAGAATGCAATGTCAGAATCCCATGGAGGCAGACCCAGTGCATCAAAGGTTGCCATAGTCATCGTGTCGGGGAGGTCAGAAGACTCTGTGGAGGCTGCTGCTCTTTCTGCAAGACTCAACAGTAAATCTCCTTTCACTGTCACTATTTTTAAATGGAGTTGTTGCTTTTTAAGTCATGCACTATAACAAAAGGTGGAAAATTAAGACACTGGTGTGTTCATGTAAGTTCTGGCCTTACTGTGCACAGTGTTCTGGTAAGAAACAGATCTGAACAAAATGTGCCTGATGAAGATGCCTTTGAGTTACCGGTAAATTTGGTACCAATCTTCAGTTCAAGCTGAACAGCTTCCACAGGCTTCACGCATTAGTGGCATTTCGTTTTCCGAAGTGCTATGGATAGACAGGGATGACAGGAATGTATCTGATATTATAAATTCAATACTGTTGCAGTACAGTGATCCTTGAAAGGTTCACTGTAATAATAATAAAAATAAATTAATAATTATAACAATAACAATAATGGTGATGATGATAATAATGATAGGTTTTACTCAGATTCTGCACTGACCTGTACAGGAGTATACTTTTGCTGTCAGTGTGTGCTGCATGATGATTTTTCAAGTTTTCTGTCTGTTGTTTCTGACCTCAGCTTCCTCAGGTGTTCAGCTGAGGAACTTTGACTTCCTTTGAAGGTTGCTTTGGGAGCTGTTGAATAAGGCATGGACTAAATAGCAACTATCAACTGTTATTTTTAATTAAATGGTTTGAAAATAATCCAATTGGCGTGTAACTGAAGAAAGAAAGCAATATATTGAGACTTTTTACATTATATAAAAAGTGAAGATGTTTTCATTAAGTTTGCAGCTGCATTTTGTTGACCATGTGTGATCTTACTATGCTTGAGATTAATAGAGCTCATCCTACCTAATGCTGTGATTAGAGTATTACCATTTCAGCCCTTAATTGCCTTTAGCCAATGTGGAGGGAATGATGCAAGGAATACATGAAAATTAACTGTTGGAGAAAAACTTTGCTCTGTTCTTTTTTTTTTTTTTGTCTTCTTTTTAAGAAGCAAATGAAAAAAAGCCCCATAGAATCCTACAATCATTTATGTTTGAAAAGACCTTCAAGATCATCAAGCCCAACTGTTAACCCAGCACTGCCAAGGCCACAACTGCACCATGTCCCCAACTGCCACATCTACATGCCTTTTAAATACTTCCAGCCTTGATGACTTCACCACTTCCATGAGCAAAGATCTCCTTCTCCTGTGCATTGCCTAATTAAACCTTTTTTTCTTTTCTTTTCCTAGGGGTATCCCTCTTTCCAATTGGTGTTGGGAACAGTTATGATGAAGGGCAGCTAAGGACTTTGGCTGGGCCATCTGCTGCTACCAGAATCATGAAGCTCCAGAATTTTGAAGACTTATCCACTATGATCACATTGAATAGTGAATTTATCAGAAAAGTGTGCATGGGTGAGTCCAATAGTTGTGGCTGCATTACAAAAATTGAAATGCCAAAACCAGAATGATTTTTCTTCATTTTAGAAGTCAGCCCAGCGTTCCTTTGTTAAATGTTTTACCAACAATCATCACAAATGTTAACCTAAACCACTGCCATCACTTAGATGTGAAACAAAATCTGAGCCCTTAAAGCGTGTAGTCAGTTTGCTATTCCAATCAACCAACTTCCAGCAAAGTTTTTAGAACTGCTTAGGCCTGAGCTTTTGAGTTGTCACCTTCTTAATAATCAGGTCTGGTCATCAACTGAAGGACAGCAGGACAGCTCAAGCTGTCATGACTGAATGGGACCTGCTTCAGAAATGTTACTTGTGAGTAAAGATTTCAAATTACATATTTTTCAGACATGATGTATATGTCTGCAAAAAATTCAGCCTAAGTAGAAGTAAAAAGAAGAAGAAAAAATAATTAACTTTTCCAGGAAAACCAATACTGGGAAAAAAGTGTAAAATATTTTAAACAAATATTAATTTATTTATACATAACAATACTCCTCCTCTAAGGAACCTTGATTTAACACTGACCAGTATTTACTACTTCTGCCTCCTTGGTCTGTGTGTATATAGATATTTATTACACATATTGTTATTTCTATTCCAATAGCATCTTTGTGTTCTCACCACAAACTACTGTCTCATGGTGTTAGTCATTACACAGGTTTTTACCAGCATTACAAGGGCTTAGTTACATCTCCTTTACAATAAGTGGACTTTTTTGCAGAGCCAAGTACCACTGAGAATGAGGAAGTTGCAGAGTGTTCACAGTCCAGCTTGGAGATATCCGATCGTTCTCCGCTGGGATCACTTCTGGCATTTTAAAATCTCTCCGGAGCATCAAACAGCTGCCATTTTCTAGATTTAAACAGCTGCCATTTTCTTTCTTTTCTTTTAAAATAAGCTTTTAAAGATGCATTTCCTCTCTTCACACTGTAAAATATGGAAATTTCTTGCTGTAAATTACATTGATCCAAGATTTAGGATGGGGAGCAGGAATTTGGAACCAGTAACTATTTTCTTATTGCAATCTGTGCTATAACCTGTTAGTACTAGAGGTGAGAGCTTTGTATTTTTATGAAAGCTTTTCTAACAGCTCGAAAAAACTTGAATCATAGATACCTTATCTTCAACACCTAAATTTGAAAAATTTAGCTCTTCCTTTTGCCATTGGCAAAGCCTTTGCTGTGGAGTGGAAAACTATAATCTTATTTTTTTGTGGGGATTTATTTTCTTGTTTGGATTTTTTTGTTTGTTTTTAAGTTTCTTACAATCTGTAAAGTATAATTTTCCCCTCCAGACTCACACAGTTGGATTTCTTGTACGGAGGGAGTCTTGCCTTATGTATGGAAGTGTACCAAAAATAATACTATTAAAAAGGTTTAAAAGATTTCCTAAATGCTTTCAAAATACATTACTTGTCCTGGAAAAGACAGAGCATATAGTGAATATAAGATAGCATAGTATAATATTCTAGAAAGAGTTTTCTAGTCAGTGTTCTAATTTCCTAGACATGTGGTTATCACATTGTCATGCCATGGTACCTATATGAAATTGCTTCCCATCTATCTCTAGGTGTGCAGTGAGAGCACATAAACATAGAAACTGCAATTCAGTGGGTGCCCTGTGACCATTTAACTGATTATAGAAAAAACTTGCTCATCACAGTAATGCCTGAATGTAAGGAAACTGAATCTGAGTGCTCTTACTGCAGCTTTTTGCATATTTATGCTGTATATATAAATGCTTTTGGCATTTAGAAAGAGTGGGTGCATGGGTGTGTAAATTCTCATTACCTGCTACTTCCTAGAAATATTCTCAATTCCTCACATGATTCAGAAGCTGGACCCTCACTCAGAGCTAAAGCCAGGATTTTTTGAAATACCATCTGGGCAGAGCTGTCAGTACAAGAAGTGCTGTAGAATTACAGCCCAGCTATTTCTCACAAGGTATTTTGGGACCAGTTTCATTGCAAAAGTCAGGTAATGGGAGCAGTAACACAGTTTATACGTTCTGTGATTTACTCTTGTACACTTTGGACAAAAGCCTGCAGCCTTCAGGTAGGGACTCACACATTCTAACACACGCAACTGAACTTATTACAGCTTAAATCATGTTTTTAAATAAGCAATCTGTGTTGTGGTGACCACCACTTAAAAGGCTGGGTGAGGGAGTGAGATGACTAAAATATGTCTGCTTCTCTTTCAGACCCTGTCAGAGAATGTATGGATGAGGATGGAAACAAAAGGAAAGTAAGTGTATTGCCTGGTTTGTCCAACTGGCTTTCAAATTGCAAAGTTTTGCTCTGCAGGAGCATGAATATCTTCAGAGATAACGTGAAAAAAAAAAGTATGGGAAAATATTAAGAATTATTTTGGAGGAGAAAAATGTTGCCTTTTGAAGTGGTGGGGTAACTGCACACAAAGGAGAGACACCTCATCTTGCAGTGTTGAATACTACAGTGCAGAACCAAAACTTGTAATAATGTGTGTCTTCCCTGACAATGAAAAATGCATTTTCATCTCCTGGTGAAAGAACTTCTGGGACAGCTAAACATGGCCAAAATAAAGGTGCATGTGTAGGGGGAGGCAACATCATTGTGCAAACCCTGTCCTTCTGCTAAAATTACAAATACTTTGTCCATGTGGAAATCTTATAGGAAGATAATTATTGTGTGATAATTATCTCTTTAAGGCAAATCATCTCTTAAATAATAGAATCAAAGTCCTCTCTGTTCGTTTGTGGAAAAGCTCTTATTGGTCCTGAGAAAATGCTCAGAAATATTAGTAAACCTATTTGATCTCTCAAAAGTGATCCAGCTCTAAGAAAGAAATGATCTAGATGTTATAAATGGTTCAGTTTCTTAATCTCAGGTGAAACACCAAGTTTTTGAGAGTATATACTTCATGCATTTAAAAATATTAGTATAAGCTTGTGCCATGTTTTCTACTAGGGATCAGTTATGAGCTCTACTCTAGGATTTATCTTGAATTTTCTAGTACATTAAAAATATTCCTTTGATTTTTCCCTTGTGAAGAAATGACTGTAAGGAAGGATGTGGCTAATAAAGAAATGCTTATGAATTGTCTAGACACAGGAAATATGTAAAAACTGCCTTACAGGGTTGGCCTCGGTCAGCTGGTCAGAACACAGAAAGGTTTTAGCTAAATCAGGCACTAATAATCTGGTGGCTTTGAGACTGACAGCCTAAATAAAAAAAAAAAAACCAACAAACAAAAATTAAATTTGAAAAACTTCTTTATTTAAAACCAAAAAACAATCAGATGATTTGCAACTTGAACTGCACGTGTCCAGGCCTCTGGGCTCCTAGAGCAGACACAGGTATGTGGAGATAAATGCTGGGAAGGCTAAACTTCAGAAACATGAATTTCAGACATGTCAGGTTTCATTTTTTTCGGTGATAAACTCAAAGCACAATTTCCGTTCTGGCTAAAATTCTCTTCGAAGAAAACAGGCCGGGCTCCAGTCCATGGAGAAACAGACCACACTTGCAAAGGGCAGCCTTTAGGGGGATTTTGTGTTACCTCTTCTGTCAGCTGGAAAAAAATAGGTGTTACAAGGCACTGTGGTGGCCACTGCCTTTTGGAACGGGCTGCTGAGCATCCCTGGGAGCCTGCAGGGCACCATGGAAGTGTCCTGGTGCAGCACCCACGCTCTGAACGCCTCTGCTGCCTCACTGGCAGGAAGATGCCACTGTTCTTTTCCCCTCTTCCAGCAAATTCCACGAATCCACGGGGATGAAGAATCAAGGCTCTTCCCTAATTCAGAAAACACAGGCTTTTACATTGGATTCACAATATTTCAGGGGTTACTCAGAGTTATTGCAGGAGGCTCAGTTCCCCAAGCGGGATGTCTGTCATGCACCTGGAGATTGTGGGAACTGATCTTGTGCAGTTTGCAAGGGAATCAGAGCACTCAGGATCAAAAATATCAGCCTAAATCCTATCAGTATCATGAACGATATGATTTGTAACTTTTTTTTTGGGTTTTGTTATTACCTCTACCCTGGAAAGGATTGTTGAAGAAAGATTCATGACTAATGTCATTGTTAGTAGGAGAAGGACAGCAGATCAAATATGCTGGGACAGGCCAAAAACCCATCCAACACCATGTATTGTGTGACCAAAAATAGGAGCCAGGGGAGGAATGCAATTAAATAAGTATGAAAATTCCTTGAACTGTCCCAGCCTTGAACAATTTGTGTCTCAGGGACACCCGGAGGTGATAGTGATACCTTTTTATGGTAGGGCTAGATAGTTTTCTCCTCCATGAATTTATTCAGCCATTCTTTGAATCCATGTAAGTTTTTGGTACTCATCAGATCCAGTGGCAGGGAGCTGCAGAAATTCTAAATACAGGGTGAACAAAGAGCCACTGGTTTAATATTTGAACTTGCCAGCTGACAGAACATCAGAACAATTATGGTAGATTAAGAGTTGTTTTTTTCATTTTAATGTGGTTAATTTTCATTATTAGTCTTGTTGTGATGGTTTTCAGCAGGCATAAAGATGATAACAGAAGTGAAGGTACTTATAATAGTAGCATTTCAAGATGAAGTGATCTGTAGAGTGATCTGCATTTCTAGTCTATGTATGGCAGTAAAAACCACGTTCCTAAACTAGCAGTGTCTGTATCATGGCTTTTCTAGTATTGCTCAGCTCTTGGCTTAAAGAACAGACAAACAAACAAATAAACCCCTGACTAAATTAAAAGGTACCAGCTGAGGGAGCTGCTCGAGGTGCATGTCTCTCCCTCCTGCAGATGCACAGCAAGGGAAGAGTGTGCAAGTCCAGGTCTGTAGGTTCAGAGCTCCCTCAGAGAGGAAGTCTGAGGCTTCCTGCGGTGTCCTGGCAGGCTCACTGCTTTCAGCAGACATCCTTCACGATTTAGAAACCCCTGATTTTCCTTCCCTTTCTGTCCTGTTTAACTCCTACGATTTCATATCAATTGGGATTTAGGCTTTCTTTGTCTTCAGAGTTCCTGCATTTTCCTCTGCACCAGGATTCTTGGCTTTTTCTGGATACTTCAGCTGGTATTTTTGTTTTAATGTGCTCTGCTTTGCTATTCTTGTCCAGCTCTTAGATGTTTTCCAATAGATGTCCTGTTAAGGAGTGAAATAAAAACAAATATGTATGAAAGCCAGACTTGCACAGCTGTATTTGTACCCTTCCAGGTGCTCCTCTTTCAGTGGGTTGTAGGCGAGACAACTGTAATTAAAAAACATTCTATTTCTTCCTATCTAAATACTTTTTCCATACTTAAAGCTCCTCTTGTCACTTCTTCACAGCTTCCTCTAGGCTCACAAGCCTGAAAAGTATTAAGCAACTTTCAGTTGCCTTCTCCAAGTCCTGAAACAGGTCCAGTAAATTAACTTGTATTTAATACGTAATTTTATGGCTGCAAATCTGACTGTTCTTGTTTAGACTTGATGGACTCATGTAGTTTAGAGATACAGAGCAATACTTTCACAGCATTATTCTCAGCCTGAACATTCAGTGACAAGACTCAGCTGTGAATTATGTTGTTTCCTAGTTGTTTTATCAATTTCCTCTTTTTTTTTTATGAGAATGATGGTTAAAGTGAGAAGGAGATGATGGGAGATGACCTTCCCCCATAGCAATTTTTTCTTTCCCAAATGTTTCTGCATGTGGATATCAAGAAATGTTAAGCCAGTTCACAGAACCACTGTCTCACTTGTGCTGGTGTTTCTGGACTCATCTCTGTGGAGATAGGTCTGAGAAGTGCTGTTTCCCACATTTGAGGATATTTTTGGGGAATGCACACCTCAGGGATGAACACTGTTTTGAAATTCATTGAGCCTATTTATGGACTTTAAAGTTCTGTGGGATTTGGGCCAGAGAGCTCAGGTTTTTGCAGATAGGAATCTTGAGATACTCCAGATTGTGACTACATCTATTTCTCTGTCATTTATTAGTATGTAATCCTGGTGCCTTAAAATTTAGACTGCCCTTTAGAAACTGAGAGTATATTTTACATTTAATTTTTAGTTTTACAAATCCACTACATCTAATAATGTTGGTATGGTAAAAGAACAAAAAACCTTTGGGAAGGGAGGAACTGTTTTAAAATTGTAGAGTTGTGGATAAAATAATTACAGTATTCCACGCCTTTCTAGCTTGGAACAAATATTGTTAATTCCTGGCTGTGCCATGACCATCTGTAGCTTATGAAAACTAAAGGCTTTGAAATGTAAAGCAAAGCTGAGGGCAATTCTTTGTTGACTCTGCTATCCATGCATGCTGTAGGATGGCAAGTGGTGGCGTTCATCAGATACTTCATTCTGATGTAACAAAGTATTTCCTGTTCAAGACTGGCACCTTTGGCTTGGAATTTCAGTCTGTTTCTTAGTGTTGCTAATTTAAACTTTCTAATTGTCATGGAGTCCTGAATACATGTCATTCCCTTATTTGGTTTTCCAAGGCTAATTTGAGTCAGGGTCACTTTGCTTGTTAACTCTGGGGTTTGTGGCACCAGCCAGGCTTTGTGTTTTCCTCCCCCCTGCCCATCTTTTCACTGTTCAATCTCCATGTCTCCCTGCCCAGCCTGGTGATAAATGGACATTACCAGACCAGTGCCACACTGTGACATGCTTTCCAGGAGATTACACGGTTCTGGAGAGCCACCACGTCAACTGTGAGAGGATGGCAAAGCCGGTGTGTCACAGCAATCTCCCTGCTGTGAAGGTTGAAGAAACGTGTGGCTGCCGCTGGATGTGTCCGTGTGAGTATCTCTCTTTGCATGTGTTGCCTCTCCTTCCCCATCACTCGAAATGCTTTCTCAGAAATGTAATGCTGAGTGCAGCTGCTCAGCCACTCTACACATCAAAGGTGGCTGGGGTGGGAGGAATTGCTGTTTAATTGCTGTTCAGTGATTAAAACAAACAACTAGGAGTGTGACAGTCGCAGTGTTGCTGGAATGTCCAATGCTGTTTGCAAGTTCAGGGCCACTGTGAGCTTATTTTTTTGCATTTGTGGAGCTACAGTGTTTTCTCAGAGAATCTCACGCTCGATTTCCAAAGCTGTGTGTGCTGGGAAGGAGGATGTGTGAAAGCAAACAGCAATTTACCTCGGCAGGCTGTAGGCAAGTGATTTATTCTTGGTCACCCTCTAGGCTTGAGGCTTTGACCTGAGCTCAGTCACACACGTGTATTACAGAAACAACAACAAAAAATGCTCCCTGTCTCCACATGATCTCACACTCTGTGTGATTGGTGCCTTGGCTGGGATGGCAGGAACAGAAATTAAGTGTGCCCACTCACATTTACAGGGCACAGGGATGCAGCCCTGAGGCTGGTGATCTGTTAATTAAAAAGCAAATAGGCTTACATCTTAAGTAATAAGATTGCTTTTTGCCGTATATATAACTTGTCTTCATAAAGTATAATCTCAATTTAAAATGTCCTCTCCTGAACTGGCTGATTTAAGAACAATTTATTCCAGATACTGCTTGAAATAACTAAGCTGGGAGCTGAATTTTTCATCCCTGAACTTAGGCATATAAAATTTTTACACTCCAAGTTTTAGCATTTCCTAAAAGTATGTTTGATTATCCAAACCCTTTAAATCTAACCTTTCCCTTTTAATACAAGTATTTCAGAAAGGTGGGAAAACTTGAGTTTGATAGTCTTAAGTATTTTATAATGTTTGAAAGATTAATCTTATTGTTACCTACCCATCTTTAATAATTTTCTTGATCCTTAATACATACATAGCAACATGAAGGCATGCAACAACTTTAGGCATGCAAAACATGCCTTTATAAAAAATTTCTGAAAGGATGAAATGAAAATTATCATTTGTACAGTTAGCTGATTATCTGAAAAGACCTATGGTTCACTTGTGATTGTTGGTATTTAACAAGAGCTACCAACTGTTTATCTCTTTATGAATTTAATGAGCCACAATACCCAAATATTTTTTTTCCTAAGGTGGTGCAGCATGTGAGTAGTAAAAAATAGTAGAATTTTTTTTAGAATAGTGAGTAGTAGAAAACAGTAAATTTTCATGTGTTATAGAAGAAGAGAATTAAAAAAACCCAACACCACCCAGATGATTAAAGAACCCCTGGGTCAAGGCCCCTTGTTTTAATGACAACTTAGTGCAACCAGGGTGATGCTGGGTCAACTACAGCAACATCCCTAGTGGGTGGAAAGGCTGATTCTTGTGCTGTGTGTGCCGAAGTCAGAGCCAAAACCCACAGCAGAATCATGGCAATGCATCCTAAATTGGCTTGTGATTCACTTATTTAGAGAGCTAAAACACGCTTTCAAGTGATGGCTTGTCAGTGTGGGTGATGCTTTTGTAAAGAGGAAGTACTTGAAAAAGTGTTCTTATGTCACTTAACAGTTCAGAGAACAGTTCAGGAGTTACACTATAACGGTGTAACTAGACTATCAATGGGAAACTAAAGGTATAACTTGCTGAACTAGTTGCAAGCTTTATAGTTTTATGGTAACACGATTTGCAACGTCTGACTCATGACTATTGTGTGCTCTTGGGCTACTTTTAAACAAATTGCATTAATGGATTTTGTTCTGCAGAATGCCTGTGAGAAATTTGTAAGGATTTCCATTATCCTTAGGATTTCTTTTAGATGTCCATGAATAAATAAAGGTTGAGAAACATGTTTCATTGTTGTTTATACATGAACTTTATAAGCAGATACAGTAAAATACTTGAGGATGCTCCAGTGCTCTCAAAGGGATGTCTCTCTTGACTACTCAGTGCCCAACAGTACACAAGATAGACTGGCTCCCTTCCCTCCTCTGATTTGTTTGCTGTTCTTCCTGGGAAATTAAATTTGAAGGTCATTGATTAGGAAACAGATTATTCTCAGATCTCAATTAGAAGCCACGTACTGAATTATTAAGAACTGTAATTTTCTTCTTTACCAGAGTCCCCATGTGTGACATATGTTTGATAAGAATGAAATAGTAATATTTGCTTTCAAATGTAACACTACACAGAATAAAATGGAATGCCATAGTTAAGATACAATGCAAAATTTAAAAAGTGTGTTACAGTCTTTCTACAAATAGGGAAGGGATTTTCCCTGTTTTATTTTTCATATAATATCTATTACTAAGTCATATTCCATGTGAGCAAATTTCAGGCAAAGGGATTTTTGACGAGTTTATTCAAATCTCTTGTAATAGTAATTGTTCCAGACAAAGATATTTCAAAAAAACACCACGTGTGACGAAGTATTTACCAAAATTTCTTGTCAATGATTTGCTGCAGCATTTGAAATTCATTACTTTCCTTGCCTTCCCAATTAATTGGTTCCACATGCCCATAGTGATTGTGGAGAAATAGTCTTAATTTAAACTAAAGCAAATGCCTGTATGGCTTTCTTTGGTGGTTGCTGTTTATTTGTAGGTGTCTGTATGGGAAGCTCGTCTCGACACATTGTCACCTTTGATGGGCTGAACTTTAAGCTGGCTGGCAACTGCTCCTACACCTTGTTTCAAGACATGGAACACGATGTTGAAGTTCTCCTCCATGAAGGACCCTGCAGAGCAGCACCAAAGATGAACTGCATGGACTCCATCGAAGTGAAACATCGTGGTGTATCTGTTCAGCTCTTCAGTAACATGGCAGTAAGCTAAACACAATGAACTGATCTGTGCATTGGCTGCTCATGCTATAGAATCCAGGTCATGAGGGTGAATTTGTTCCCTTTATCTAATTTCTGTACCCTATTTTTAGGCTTCTGAGCCTCTTTTCCATTTTGTGATACAATCGACGTTCACATAACGAGCCAGACACGTTTTTCCTCTTGTTCTCCGTGTTGTGCTGGTGTGACAATGTCAAGAACATGGGATTTGGCAGCATCCCCCCCGACATTTCTGCCAGAAAGGCAGGGATTATAGACAGGACACTGTGCACTCTGATTCTCCTCTTTTGGCAGAGGTCCTTTACAGCATGTTTTTGTTTGGTATATGGGAGAGCGCTCTGTTCCTCACAAAGCTGTGAATGACTGGCTCACTGAAGAGAGTTGGTTTTTAACTTGTGTAGTTGGGCCTCAGCGTCAGAAGAAAGAGCATCTTAGTATGCATTACATCTGTTTTATGGGCAGAGAAGTATTCAGACCCAATATGACCCATTTTTCAATCTCTGGGTCCTCAGACATAGCTTGGCAAAATTGCAAAGATGATCTCTTCTGACTCGTGTAGCAAAAGAGGGTGGACCAAAACACATGCACCCAGTTCTGCATGATGATGGACAGCCTTGACTTTTCACTGAGGTTTTGCTAATCAGGGCCTGTAGGCAGTATTTGAACTTCATGCCATTAGATTTCTAGTCTGTCAATACTTGATGCTTGAGGAGTGCACTTATAGGGGAAAATGTTGAAAGAGTTGTTCATGTAATTCACGAAATGAAGGTCAAGTATTTCTCTAGGTTTTCAGACTTCATAGAAAGTTTCAGCAAAACTGATTCTTATGTCTGGATTCGGTTGGACCTTCAAGTACTTTTCAAGTCAAAATGTGCTTCAGCTGTAAATTTGGGTTGATTTTTAACTGCCTGCTTGCTAAAACTGATGTGATGACCCTGCCTTTTTTGATAACAGGTGACTGTTAATGGTGAAAGGGTTCGTATCCCCTACTCTAACTCTTTGTTTGGAGTCACTGTCTATGGAGCAGTAATACATGAAATCCAGTTCTTCCATCTTGGACATAATCTCACATTTACTCCAATAAACAATGAATTTCTTCTTAAACTTAATTCAAAGAGCTTTTCTTCAGGAACAAAAGGCCTTTGTGGTAAGTTTGAAGGATAGTAGTTTTAACAGCTCCCCACTTTGGCTTGAGCTTCTATTTATTTTATTGTAATTTGTATGGCTTTGAACCAGTAAACTCTCTGGCTGAACTGATCCCCCACCGTTGAGGGAACATTGCAAATCTGTGTAGTTTTTTCTACTATGGCCACCAGTGTAACAGCTTACTGACCACTGACTCCCAGTAATGCCTTAGAAAGCACAGGTGAGACTGCTCTCGTGTTCTTCTTACTTCAAGTTATATTTTCAAGGAGGTTCGTGGCTTTTTTTGCATGAAGGTTTAACTTTAGGTTGTTGCATATATGTTTATGAGAGACATGACCTATGCTTGCAGTGAAGGTGAAATGTTTGAGAGGGGAACTACTACCTGGGAGAATTAATTCTGTGGTATCGTCAATGGTGTAATCTATGGCACAGCTTAAACCTCTGGGACATAACCTGTACCTCCTTTGAAAAGGAAATGGGAACAAAGACCCAGGGTTTTCATGCCTCTATTTATAATAGGAATTTTAAGGAATATAACTGTCCGGTTCTGGACCCCTCAATTTAGGAAAGATATTGAGGTGCTGGAGGGTGTCCAAAGAAGGGCAACTGGAGCACAAGTGTTGTGAGGAGCAGCTGAAGGAGCTGGGGTTGTTCAGCCTGGATAAGAGAAGGCTCAGGGGAGACCTCATCACACTCTACAACTACCTGAAAGGAAGTTGGAGCACCCTTCCAGGCAACCAGCAGTAGGACAAAGAGGGCGCAGTCTTCAGCTGCACCAGGGAAGGTTTGTGTTGGATGTTAGGAAGAAGTTTTATACAGAGAGAGTGACTGGGCATTGGAATAGGCTGCCCAGGGATGTGGTGGAGTCACCATCCCTGGAGGTGTTCCAGAAGAGACCAGATGTGGCACTTGGTGCCATGGTCTGGGTGACAAGGTGGTGGTGGGTCAAAGGTTGGACTCACTGATCTCAGAGGTCTTTTCCAACCTAGCTGAGTCTGTGATTCTGTGATCATTCATTCCTCTCCCCCTTGGTAGTCACTGAGCCGCCCCAACCAGTGTCATCTGTCCTGTCCCTGTTTTTTCCAGGTTTATTTTATTGCTGTTTTATTGACTGTGTTCAGACTTTTCCTTTTCCTTTTACTCACCCTCCTACAGGGGTGTGTGACCAGAACCACGCCAATGACTTCACGTTACGCAATGGCTCCGTCACTCCTGACAGCAGTGTGTTTATCCAAGACTGGACAGTGGAAGAGCCAGGGAAGGTCTGTGAGATCCGGAGGGAAGACGAGTGCTCTGAGCACGCCACGAGCCACTGCCACCTCCTTCTCTCGGATCGGTTTGTGGAGTGCCACAGGATAATCTCCCCCAACATGTTCTACGAGGCCTGCATGGAGAACAGCTGCTATGAGGACGAAGCCTGTGAGATGATAACTTCCTACGCTCACCTCTGCAGGGAGCATGACGTCTGCGTGGACTGGAGGACACCTGAGATTTGTCGTAAGGGTTTTACTCTGCTTTAAAACCGGTATAGAAATTGTCTTAGTGTGTGATGGTGGCAAGAGTGACCATCTTGTCAGTGTAATATTGGTTGTTGAAGGCTGTGCAATAGGGCAGAAGTTCCAGATCATGTTTGTCATACAGGTCATATTGCAGATCAGACAACTGGTTTGTTATCCACTAAGCTGCGTATTGTGGAGAAAGTCAGCAAGCTGCTAACTAGTAAAATGCAAGGCTAGAGGGATAAAAACACTGTGAAAGTTGGGCACAGTTACACACAACTGTGTGACAGTACCTGAATCTGCAGCCACTGAACCATTGTGGGGCCAGGTTTGGGCTGAGAGCCTGCTCTCATTCTGCCTGTTTTAGCAGCAGATGTCCTTGCTCTGATACAGATGTTGGAGGGTCCGAGGTGGCCATGGAAACTCATACCTTGGACTAGTGGAACTGCTTCCCATACCTGTGCATAATGGCATGAAATCAGACTTTTCTTTGTAGTTGGTTCATAAAATTCCTCCCATTTCAATCAAAGCCTAAACTTTGAGAATGTGATGGAAGAGCCAGTGAGATTTTCAATTTCTGCTACAGGGAGAAACTGGGAAAGACCACTCTCTGGGGTGTCATTTCTTGCCAGGACATGCCATGCCACGCTGATTGAACCAGCTGTAATTTGCTTTGCAAATCCAGTTCTCCTTCTGCCTGTGTGTTGCTTGTGTTTTGGAAGTGAAAATTTTGTGCTGTGAGAAGGCAGCATAGCAGGATGTGAGTCCTGCAAATTCCCCAGAACCCAGTCAAGACTAGCAAGACAAGCATGCTGGTGCCAAATTCAGACACTTGTTGCTTTGTATACCTACTGTCCTAAATTCTTATAGACAAGTGCTTCTGCTTTATTTTCTTATTTTTTTTTCCCTCATGACAGCCCTATTAGGAGTCCTACCTAAAGATCTGCCAGAAACGCACATATTATTAAGTACAAAATAAGTAACTTTTGAGGTGGCTTATTCTACATCTTCTCCTCTTAGTCTGTCTGCAGCGATGGTAGTGGACATTCAGATATTCACTCAGCACTTATCTCAGATGTATATGTATGAAGGCATTTTCTTTCCCAGCTACCTCCTCCTTATAGTGTCCCGATGTCCCTCCCAGTTGGTTATCACATCTCCTGCCCCTCTAGTTTAGTCGGTTCTTGTTCCTTTGCTTTCTTTCCTTCTTCCTGCCTAAGTACTTTTCATTTCAGATCTGGAGAATCAGCATCCTCATGGCATGATTACCACAAAAACTCAGTCCATGTTTTGCTGTTCATGTTTTAAACTCAGACTGAGGGAATGATGGGATAGGAAGTCAGGAATGTGAAATTGGCCTGAGCCTCCAGTTAATTTTTTAAGTATTTTTCCAGGATAATAGGTTATTGAACACAGTCTGTTTGGAGTACACTCCTAGAAAGCAGAGAGAGAATGTTGCCAGCCTATATCCAAATTTAGTGCTTCAGTCAGACTTTGCACATTGTTACGTCCAAAGCTGGATGTTAGTGGATTAGCTTAATAGCTCTCTGCAGTTTTCTGGTTCCACAGTGTGTACAAGGATAGACAAAGAGTTGCTCATTTTAACACTAGTTGCATAAAAGTCTTTGGTGTCCTAACAACAGCATCATCATCTTCCTTCAAGCACGAGCCTGTGTGCCGCTGCCAAAATAAAATTGCCAGCATTTGGTTTATACAGATTACATTAATGACTAAATAATCAGTACAGCTTAATCATTCTACCAAAACATGTTTAATAGCAATGGCTTGGTTCTGGGTTACCTTGCTTCCTTCTCCCCAGTCCAATGAGTCCCTGTCATTCTTGTAGCATTTGATCTGGGATTTTGTCATGCCATATTGGGGCATTCCAAGCAGTACAAGACCTTTCTCACTGCTCTGCCTGGATGGGTGAATATACTCTCTGGAATTCAGATATATTCAGCTTGGAATAGAGAAGGCTTCAGGGTGACCTAATTCTGGCCTCCCAGTACCTGAAGGGAGCCCACAAGGAAGATGAAGAGAGACTATTTACAAGGTCTTGGAGTGACAGGGCAGGGGGGAACGGCTTCAAACTGAGAGAGAGGAGGTTTAGATTGGATATTAGGAAGAAATTCTTCCCTGTGAGGCTGGTGAGGCCCTGGCACAGGCTGCCCAGAGAAGCTGTGGCTGCCCCATCCCTGGGAGTGTCCAAGGCCAGTTTGGATGGGGCTCTGAGCAACCTGGGAAAGTGGAGGGTGTCCCTGCCCATGGCAGGGGCTTGGAAAAGGATGATCTTTAAGGTCCTTCTCAACTCCTAGCATTCTATGAAATAATTGGATTAAACATGGCTTGAAGGAGGAAAGGGTTAATGTTAAATACAGTACTTTTCTGTTTCCTTTGGCTGCTAAGTAGGGTGTATGTAGACAATTCAGCTGATGAATGTTTATTTGGGATCTCAGGTCTTCATTCAGTACATTCAGTAATTTTCTTTCAGTGTTTTTGTCAGGGGACTGAAAAAAAAGTTTTATAAACCTCACAGCAGTCACAGACCGGGAAATAAGAAACACTTTTCCTAATGGAAGCTGTAGAGAGAAATAAAGTAGGCTTGAGGGAGTACACGGTATGGAAGCCGCATCCATAGCTTTCTTGAATAGCTGGAGCCTTAATTTTGTGTTTGCTTTTAGAGACAATACTCTCAGTGTTGTGAATGCATCAGTAAAAATTTTAGAGGGACTTAGAGGTGAATGCACATTTCCTTAAGTCAGTTAATTCTGTTAATGTGGCAATTCAGTTAAAAAAAACCCAGAAATCCAGCAGGTGCAGTTTTGAAGTACCAAAATGTTCTTGTTTTTAGCTTTCTTTAGTTTCTTGGGAACACTGTGGCCTATCAAGTTGTTAAAAAAACCCCAAAAAATTTAATCAATGCTTTAGTCTGTCCTGCATGTTTCCTAGCCATGCACTGTTACCAGTGCTTCTCTAATACACATTAAGGTGGTTCTAAATTCTTGTGTCTCTGGCCTAGTGTTGAAAACAAAGTCAGGCAGGTGAGCAACTCATCCAAGCCATTGTATCATTGTCAGAGTAAGTCATGTGTTCTTGATTCACGTGGTTTGCTGATTTCTGCATGGACTGTAACTGAGGCAAATGCCTTCCACCACTTTCCACTGTGGATTTTGTTAGTTTTAAAAAATGTATTTTCCAAGATGTTAGTGTCTGCAAAGGCTGATGGCCTTCTAAAATCCAAAGAATTCTAAAGAAAGCTTGAGTGGAAAGATTTATCTGCATTTCAGATCTCTTTAGGTAAAGGTGATTGTTTTTTTTCCTGTCTTCCTCAGCAATGAAATGTGCCTGGTACTTGACATATGATCACTGCCACAGAGCCTGCATGAAGAGCTGTGAGAATAGTACCACAGTCAGTGTCTGCAAGGATTATCCCACAGAAGGCTGCTTCTGTCCAGAGGGACAGGTGATTTTTGGTGACAGCTGTGTTAGTGAAGAAGTCTGCACACAGTGTGTCACAGAAGATGGCACACGCCACCAGGTAACTACACACGTGGCAGCTTACCTTTGTGAGTGGTTGCGGTTTGTACTTTCACAAGTAAATCTCTCCTGTAAGTCTAATCCCTTCACATACTTCATCTTCTAGCTCAGTTCCTCATAACTGGCTGGCTGTCAGCCTCTTGTAGCTCCCCTACTGTGAAATTGGCTGGGATGGATATAAAGTTCACAGCTGGGACTGTACAGACCTGGAAAGGCATGAAAAATCCATGTAAGGGAGATCTAGAGGAAAGAGTGGAGAGATGGCATAACCCCCATTCAGCAGGCTTCTGCCTGTAATGACAGTTTAATCATAAATCTGGAACCCTTACTTATAATGTACTGTGTTGTCTTGGCAAAGTTTACTGAACTCCCCAGGAGGGGCAGGCACTGATCTCTGCTCTCTGTGACCAGTGACAGGACCCCAGGGAATGGCCTGAAGTTGTGTCAGGGGAGAGTTAGGTTGGATATTGGGAAAAGGTTCTTCCCCCAGAGGGTGGTTGGGCACTGACCAGGCTCCCCAGGGCAGTGGGCACAGCACCAAGGCTGACAGAGCTCAAGGAGCATTTGGACAACGCTCTCAGGCACACGGTGGGATTGTTGGGGTGTCCTGTGCAGGGCTAGGAGTTGGACTCGATGATCCCTGTGGGTCCCTTCCAACTCAGGATATTCTATGATTCTGTGAAATATTTTCAGTCTTGATGGGGGGCAGTGAGAACAAGACAACCTTATGTCAAATCACAGTTGTCTATATCCTTTTTTATTTTTTTGATGAGAATTATTCCTTTGAAATTCATCATTTTAGTTCTACTGAAAATCCAGTTTGCTCAGCTAAGTCCCACAGCCCTCTCTGTGGCAGTGTGGGATTGGGAAGAGCTATGGATGCTGCTGATTCCAGCATCAAACAGAGGGTGTGCCAGCTCCTCCCTGTGTCCCCTGTTCCAGGTAACAGGGGTGGTTCCTCTTCACCCCCAGCTACTCAGCTCCGGGAGTTTGCACCTAAATCAGCCAGTCCTCTGAAGCCTACATTTTTGTTACAGGATTTGAAGAAGGGACTTTATTTTCAGTGTTTTATGGGTTTTAGATTCTTAATGAGATATTTGGATTTTTGTCATGCCCACCAAACCTCTTTTCAAAGACATAGTAGTTTTTCTAACATAGATCTTCTTTAAATAACAGAAACCCCTGTGTATGGATATTTATTTTTTAATTAAAAAGATATACTGAAAAAGCCAAATGAATGTATGTATTCTGAATAACTTTATTTTATGCATGCAAATTTAGACACACATTTCATTCAGAAAGAATGAGGTATTATGAACATGTACAGTTAAGCTGAAAGGAAGCAGTGGCTGAAACGTCTCTTTCAAATACTGTTTGCACTGATTAACATAATGAAAAAAGCAACAAACTCGACAGAGTGAACACCTTTCTTTAGGTGGTAGGGTACCATCAGGGGATGCAGTTGACTTAGTGAGGCAAGTGTTCCAGGCCAGAGCTGTGCTGATGCAGCCCCATGTTACAGAATCCCAGACTGGGTCAGGTTGGAAAGGTCCACAGTGGGTCATCTGGTGCAACCTCCCTGCTCCAGCAGGGTCACTCCAGAGCACATGGCACAGGATTGTGTCCAGAAAGTTCTGAAATATCTTCAGTCAGGAAGACTCCACACCCTCTCTGGGCAATCTGTTCAGTGCTCAGTCACTGCACAGCAAAGAAGTTCTTCCTCATGTCCAGGTTGAACTTCCTGGCCATCAGTTCCTGCCCGTTCCTCTTGTGCCATCGCTGGGCACTCCCGAGCAGAGCCTGGTCCATCCTCTGCCCCCTCCCTGCAGACACTGACACACATGGATGAGGTCCCCTCTGAGTGTCTCCTCTGGAGGCTGAACAGCCCCAGTTCCCTCAGCCTTTCCTCCTCAGGGAGATGCTCCAGTCCTTGAATCATCTCCGCAGCCTCTGCTGGACCCTCTCCAGGACCTGCTCCATGTCCCTCCTGTCCTGAGGAGCCCAGGACTGGACAGAGCACTCCAGATGTGCCTCACCAGGGCTGAGTGGAGGTGCAGGATCACCCTCCTTGACTTGCAAATGTAACTAATTCTCTTGAAGGAAAATACAGCTTGCAATGTGTATAATCACTGCCCTAAACACAGATCAGTTGTGCACAACTCTTGGGTGACCCTGACAAGTCTATTATTGTACTGTGATTCTATATGAAACCAATATTGCAAATGTAGATTAAAGTCTAGGATCTGTGTGCCTGAAATCCCTGAATCATCAGGCAATGCAGTGCATTTTCCATTTAAAGAATCATTTCAAGCCCTTGTGGAGAAAAGCTCAGCACACACCTTGAAAATAATGTCTGCAGTGATGCCTACTTGTTGTTGCAGAAGTTCTGAAATGCAGGAGTTGTCCCAGGCCCCTTAATGGGTTTTAACTTCAACAACCTCTCTACCCCAATGGCAAGGCTTAGGTGCAGCTGCCTGGTGGAGGGCAGGGGAGGATCAACTCACACAGCCATTTTTGTCTTCATCACTGAGGGATTAGCTGTGTAAGCAATACAACAGGCAGTGCAACTGGGGATGGGTCATGATTTCCTTAACCCCCTTCTTTCCCTCTGAGGTTCATTCCTCTGTTCTTTTCTACCCCCCAGGTTGTGCCTGGGCTTATGGGATGAGTACCAACACTCATAAAGAGCTTTGCTAACACCGTGCTCTCTTGTAATTTCTTCTGGTAATTAGGAAGAGACTCCTACTTACACTGAAGAAAACCTGCATGAAGATCAAATCCACTGAAAATGTTAGAGCAAATGTTGTGATTCTCTTTCTCTCTTAGTGTGTCTTGAAATAGCCACAATCTTTACACACACCCACCTGCAAACGTAAGAATTCTCTGTTTGCTGCCTTCTCAGGACTTGTTAACCCTGAGGCCACTACTGAGTGTCCTGACAGAGGGCAGAGTTCTTCTCCCAAGCCCTGAGATAGTTTACTGTCAATACATCAATTCAAACTTTCTTCGACTAAGATGTATTTTCTGTGGACCAACCAGCCCTATGTGATTTTGTTCCTAAGCTTTTTTAAACCTCTGGTTGGCTTGTTCTAACATGCTTGGCATTTTATCCTTGGCATGTGGTTAACCTTGGGAAATAAACGGTCTTTTTAGACTCCTAGGATGGCTTAAAACATGTAAATATCACTGGGTACAGGTGGCAGTATGATGAGATATTTCCTTCCTTTCTTCTTATCATTCAAGGGCTCAGCAGAATTAGTTTTGCTCCAGAGTTTTCTGGATGAACCATTTTCCTTTGTGCCATCCTAACCTGGTTCAGTTGTGCAAATTAACGTTATTATAATAATGCATATTTTCCCTCTTACCTCCCTTTTCACATCGGTGTTAAATGTGGACAGTTCTTTAGAGGTAACTACATCTTTAACATCAATGATTTCCTCTCTCTAATGGGAAAGGAGCAGTGGTTGAAAAATCACTTTACTGACAGTTTTTAAACGTGCTTATCACCTCCAGGTAGTCACCACAACCATAGTTTCAGTTCTGGGGTTGCTATAGTGCTTTTCTAGGCTTCAGTCCATTGGAGAATGAAGTGATGACACTCCAAATCTTCTTAATTAAAAAAAAACAAAAACAACCCACTGTTTATTTCTCTGTGTTTAAGTATTACCAATTTGGGAAAGCAGACACTTCTGTGTATTCCCCAAAATAATGGTGTTTCCCTTATTACTCCTGAACATGCAATCATGAGATGTAATTGCTCTACTGTTACTCATAATAGCCTGCAATTGCATTTATAACATCTGAACATTTTTCATGCTTAAAACAATAGCAATTCCTCATCCCATTCATGCATTCTTTACATCCTTTGCTAAATTGGTACATTACAGTCATTTCAAAATTATGTCTCCTTAGTTTCTTAGTGTTAACAGAGCAACCAGCCAACCCTCCACAGGGACTTCTGATTTTCCAAGTTAGCGTTACTCACTCTCACCCACTCCCATCACTGATATACCAGTGACCAGAATACGTGATTTCTTTCTGACAATCTGATGGTTTTCTTTCATGCAGCACATGGAAACGTGGATTCCTGCTGATGAGCCCTGCATGATCTGCACGTGTCTTGATAACCGGAAAATCAACTGCACGGTCCGACCTTGCCCGACTCTCACACGTAAATTCATTTTGCTCTAAGTATCACTGGGCTTGAATTGATGTTTTTGGTGCCCTGATTTTCTAGTTCTAATCCAAACTTGTTTTATGGATGTTTTCTTCTCACTCCAGCTGCTCAGTGTGGTCCATGTGAAATCCCTCATCTGCGCTGGGGTCCTGGCCAGTGCTGCCCCGAGTACGAGTGTGGTAGGTTCTCATAAACTTATGGATTCCTCTTGGTCTGTACTTATTCCTAAGGTTTACAATCCTTTCTTCTTATTATTTATTTAATTAAATGCTGCATTTTTGAAACCACTGAATGACTGTGCAATCATCCACGTGGAAAAAGAAAGAGCTCCTAAGGATGTGATTCTGCCTTCACTTCCAACTTTGTCCCTCTTTCTGTAACAGATAAGGAAGGGAATGGAGCAATTTGTTTTTGTCTAAGTGACACGAGAATGGTCTTTTTTCTAGTATCTATTTTTGCATGGTCTATATTTACACATTAAATATAACATTAGAACCTTAATCCCCATAACCCAAGCTTGAACTCTTCTCTAAGCTATTTTGAAAACAAACTGTGACCCATTGAACTCTAATGTACTTCATATTTTAGGACAGCAATTGAGTGTAGGAAAAAAAAAGTTTCATGAGGATGTGCATGTTTGTGTGTGTGTCTTGAGGACTGACTAGTCAGGCATGGTCTTAAACACTCTCAATTTCTGTTCTTAGTCTGTGATCTGGTTTCCTGTCATTTGCCTCCTGCCCCTGTGTGTGAGTTTGGCCAGCAGATTGCTCTGACCAACCCTGGAGAATGCAGACCAAATTACACTTGTGGTAAGATACTTTTTCTTAGCAGGGAGTGACACTGGAGCATTGCATTTGAGCAACACTGACAACTTCCTTTAGACATTATTTTTTTTTTCCCTCTGAAAAGGTTTAATTTTGAAGCCAACTGGCACGTAATGATTTCATATACTTGAAAGAAGGGTGTTGTTGGCACTTTCTGAGTACACTTTTGAATTATGGACTAGAGAAACACTTTGCTCTTGGATGCGTGCGCTCTGACCTTTATGCTTATTTTATACATCTTTTTTGTATATGAGACAAGAATTTTTTGGCAGGGCAGGAACTTTTCCTGAACCTGCAGCACAGTCTTTGACCTGAGCCTTTTATATCTGCGTTACTTCTTAGTCTTTAAGTAGATTTACAACCGCTTGCAGTAGCAATAAGTGCCTTGCTGCTAGAGAACTGTCTTGTTCTCTAGCAGTGCTCTGGAATTCCATGAGTTTAACACAGTACCCACCTTTTCCTGGTAGCCTGCAACAGGGAAGCATGCAGCTCAATTCCAAGACCTTCCTGCCCACCGCATCGGGAGCTGACTGTTACGAAGACCGAGTGCTGTGATAAATATGAGTGCACCTGCAGCTGTCGGAACTCAACAGTGAGCTGCCCTCTGGGATATCTCTCCAGGTCTCTCACCAATGACTGTGGCTGTGTATCCACCACCTGCCTTCCAGACAGGGTAAGGGAAAAGACATTTCTTCTCCACAGATGACAGTGTCGTTTACACATGGAGTGGCAGCAGCAACATAAGCAGGTATTAACAAACTAATGAGACTGCTGGCACCTTTAATATATATGTGGCTGAAAGACACACTGTTACTTCACAGTGTTGCTTCTTTTATTATGGTGATTTATTCTCATAGAACCAACTCATTTTTTGGTGACTTTGAGATAATCAGATTTTATATCTATATATACACATATATAGATATATAAAAATACATATAATACTTATATATTTAAATATATATATTTGAGATATATATATTTGAGAGATATATATGTACCAAAACGATTTGAAACTGAAAGGTCAGTCAAACAGGAACTTCACTGCTAATTTTCCGATTTTCAATTTGGTTTTGGATTACAGAGCTACATGCTTTTGGATCACTACACTTAATATATATTCTTCCAATCCCATACTGAATTTATGGAAATATTTGGTATACCTTAGACCTAAACTCCTTGTGCCTGTTGATTACATTTGTCACTGCTGGAAAAGGTGTTATATTTTAAGAACTATGTTGTCAGTTTTAAGATTTTGTCAAACTAATACTTGACTCTGTTAAAGCTTCACTAGGAAATATTGTTCTCATTTTGCCAACCTTTTATTAAGTTTTCATATTATTTTTACCTTTAAGGTAAACTTGCTTACAGGAGAAGTTGTAGGGCAATCGAGCCTTCTCATTAAACCTTAATATAGGGTTATATTTTCTTGCATCTCAGAAGTTCTAGCCTTTATTTTCTGTTTCTAAGTAGTTCATGACCTTGCATAATTCATTTTATGTCTCTTGCTATATCTGTAAAAATAAATTATGTTCTTCTCTTTGATACCATGCTGTAAAATGTACTAATAGAAAGTTCAATAGAAGAGCTTTATAAAGCTCTAGATTTGGCTGTGCTGATTTTTCCTTTCCTCTACAGAATGGCCACAGTTTTAAGACCTGTAGCATTTCTAGGGGGTCCAAACTATTCCATAAAATTTATAATAGGTTTCACAACTTAAAACACAGCCTTATGGAGGCAGCAGTGTGCCCTTTCAGCAGCAGTGTGCTCTTTCATGTATTAATTGTTGCATTTAATAGGTGTGTGTGCACAACAACATAATCTACTCCGTTGGGACGACCTGGGAAGATGGTTGCAGGGAATGCTCTTGCACTGGTATGAGGGATGATGTTACGGGACTTCAGATGACGGAGTGTCGTGACAAAGTGTGTGACACGTTCTGCTCTCGGGTGAGTAAACATCTAAACCAGTGCTTTAGCCAGCAGAGCCCTGATGGGGATCTGAAATGATTGCTTTTAAACCTGCTTGTTTATAGAGAAACCATAGAAAAATAGAAAATAAGTGTTGTAGCAACGAAATTATCTTGGGAATAGAGTGTAAGAGGGCCTGAGCATTACTGACTTGATTTTAGGGTTATTGTTCTAGGATCATATCCTGCTGCCAAGAAAATCAGTGACAAGTTTATTTTGTATTTTGATAAAAGAAAAACTGCATCCTGAAGTGTCTGTCATTTACAGCACTTGCACATTAAGTGTTCATGATGTCTGAAGTTCAATTACAAATGTCTGTTCTAGCTCAAGTTCACTTTCTGAAGTTCACATTTCAGATCTGTCTGTTGCTCAGCTCGGCCCATTGTAGCAGTAATAACGCCACATGCTGTGGCCTTTATTATGCTCAGACATCTGCTACGTGCCATAAAATTCTGTGTTTTGGAAGCCTGCAAAGGAAGTGTGAGCTGCTCTGTTATGTTGACATAGCTGGTCAAGCAGGAACAGACAGATAATTGGTACAAGAAGTTGGTGGAGGAATATGACTTGAGTTGGATATTAGGAAAAGGTTTTTCACCCAGAGGGTGGTTGGGCACTGGAAAAGACTCCTCAGGGAAGTGGTCACAGCACCAAACCTGTCTAAGTAAAGTTCAAGGACAACACTCTCAGGCACATGGTGGGATTGTTGGGGCTGTCCTGTGCAGGGCCAGGAGTTGGACCTGGTGATCTTTGTGGGTCCCTTCCAAGTCAGGATATTCCATGATTATGTGACTTGAAGCAACTCCTCCACAGTCGGTGGTTTCATGTGCTCACCATCTGCAGGTTGAGGAGGCTGTGCAGGGTCCATGTGGAGCAACTGTTTGGGGTTCAGGGTATTCTCCGAGGTCTTTTTTGACCCAGGATTTTCCCCATGAATTTGTCCTGTCTTGAATCATGAACTGAAATCCAGAAGCAGCTAATTTGTTTTACTGCCCAGTGAAGAAGCAAAGACGAGCTGGTTAATGCTGTTCAAATCTGAGTTTTAAAATGTTTATATATGGCTACATATTGCACCAGCCCCCACAAAAATCAAACAGTTGATCAAGCAGCATTTCCAAATGTGTGTTATAAGATCTTTAATAATGTGTCTGGGAGTCAATGATTGACCTTGGGCATAGAGCATTTATGTGCAGCATCTCAAGGCTGAATTAATGTTGTGGCAGAAACCCTGAATTGTCTAAGTAGTTTTAAGTTATCTTTTAAATTTACACTAATATGTATTTTAAACCAGTAAATCATGCACTGAAATTTGACTATGAACTTTTCAGTTAAGCAAACCAAAATCTGAACAGCAGTTTTCCATTCTGAACTTTGTTAAGCTTATTGTGCCTTGGTTTTCAAAGAATTTCAAATGCCTTAATGCAACTATATTGAAATATAATTTTACTTAAAGTCGTTGTATCAGAACAAGGCTGGACAGCATATATGTGTGTGTACTTGAGGAGCTGTGAACAAGATATAAACTTTTTTTGAATAATATTTTCCTCTGCTGTGTCTTAAATGCTGCATAATTCTCTAGGAGCAGAGCAAAAACCCAATCCTTCAGAGAAAAACCAACAAACCACACTAATGCTTCTGTAAGTGCAGAGTTGGGTGAGAAAGTTTGAGGTTGCCAAATGCAGTGAAAGCATGAGGGTAGATGTGAGAGTTTTCAGCTGTTGCAAGAGAATCTCTTCAGTTTGTTGTTTCTAGTATGGCAGTTATTATGAAATATTAGATCTAAAATAACTGGCTGTGTTTCGGCTCATAGCCGTAACTTTGTCAATAATTTGTTATTCAATAAAATATTGCAGAGCTGCAGTTCCTTGACACTGCAGTATCAAAAACCCCCAGTTTAAAAACAAATTAAAAGACTAGCTGGAAATGCTGCCAGTTCTTTTGGAGAATCTGTCATTTCTTCTGCTCCTTTAATGGTTATCAAAGTTGTACAACCAAAACTGTAGCTGTTGGAGTACCTGGATAGCTCAGATTTTTTTTTTTTCCCCTTTGCTTATTCCCGATTCATGGATATACACATCAAGGATAGCAACAGTGCTGTAATGCAATTTGAATTGACTTTAAAGCTTATTTTTCAGTTCAGATTAAATGGCATTGAAAGTTTTATTGTCATTAAATACATACTTTAATCATGGTTCATTACTAAGATGACATTTAGATCCTCTGCTGCTCATGGTAATTAATTTCATTGTCAGGTGTTAAGGTTGTGCAGTATCCTGTATAACTGTGTTCTCTGAGTTTTGTGAAAACAGTTTGCAGGTTTTTTTATCTAGCTACATAAAAAGAGAAAAAAACCCGTCCAAAATCTCATAATATGTACTAGCTCCTTCATGTTCATGAATGAAAGATGCTACTGTTGTCCTTAGCATGGCAAAACTAAACTGAAATAAAATCGTATCTGTAATTTTGGAGTGTAAATAAATGCTATGGAAAAAAGGTATTTGTTTCATTTAAATGAACCAATTTGTTGGATAATTTAAAGTATTAGTTGATTATGAGATCAGTGGAGCATAATTTTCTGGGGTAAGGATTTAAGACAAAACCATCTGGCCAAGTGTTTGTAAATTAATTAGGTTAGATTTCCAAGCATCTTGATTAATTAACTTAAAGAATATGTGTGCTTTTCATGCAAAGTCACAGTGAATGATGAATATATATCGACTGCAAAAGATAGGACTTTAATCTCCAGTATTTTAGAGGAATATTCTCCTTTGAAGTAGCATATAAAGCATGGTAGTAAATGGCTTAATAGTGTATATTTAAGGGGGGCCAAAGAAAATACTGTAAAAGGAGAAGTGTTGTTTGAATATTAGATGTGCAGAATCTCATTTAAAATATGTGAAAGTCTTGTTGAGAGGTAATTTCAAACATCCTGCTTGTATTTTAAACCATATTTTATTATGGGAATTAGGAAATGATACTTTAATGTTCTAGAGACTCTATTTGTAAGTCCTCACCTGTGGTAAATGAGTGCAGCTCCAAGGAATTCTCCAGAATTGTGCTGGTTCATCACTAGTGAAGATTTTGCTTTCAGCATTTCAAGTTGATTTCTATCCATCCCACTGGGTTTTTTCTGTTTACTGGTCCCATTTTCATTGTCTTTGGTTTCTCCCAACACTCCCTAGGTACCATCATCTCAATATGTAAAAGGCAAACACTGGAGCCTTCTTCAAAATGCTATGTTGAGGAATAATTTCTGTTCTTTCCTGCTTTGGTGGCCAAAAGGCAGGACAGAGTTTTCTGGCCAAAGCCTTAGCACCCTGGAAGAGATGAGCTATGTGTCCTGAGCAACACCAGAATGAAGGACGTAGTTCAAACACGAGGGCTGCCTTGTGGTGCCTCACCCCTTCCCTCCTGGGGCAAGAGAATTTGTTTAGCCCTGTAAAATAAAGCTTTTGTTGTTCCCGTGGGCCCAAATTTCCACTGTGTGAGGTGGAAAAGGTGGGATTTTCTGATGATGAAATACTTCTAAAGCTGGGGAGGATCTGTGACTGAGGAATCACTGTCCTCCTTATTCATCAAGTACAGAGAGATGCTCTGTTTTTTAAGGAGCTCATGGGCTGTTGCAGGTGGTTCAGGGGCTGTGTTAGAAGTTCAACAGGTGCTGAGATTGGGAGCTGTGATCTCCTGTGTTTCTTCCCCTTAGGAGTCAGAGTCCTCAGGTTTTGAACACACCAAGCACCAAAAGGGCCACTCAGGCAGGTTGAACTGTCCAAACCCTACATTAGTACATGAAGGACATGGATCTGCTGGAGCAAGGCCAGAGGAGGCCACCAAGTTGATTAGAGGGATGGAACAGCTCTGCTGTGAGGAATGTGAGGAATGCTGTGGGATTGTTCAACCTGGAGAAGAGAACCTTTGGGGTGACCTAATTGTGGCCTTTCAATACCTGAAGGGAGCCCACAAGGAAGACTAGGAAAGACTATTTCCAAGGGCCTGGAGTGACAGGACAAGGGGGAATGGCTTCAAACTGACAGAGAGCAGGTTTAGATGGGGTATTAAGGTGGTCAGGCCCTGGCACAGGTTGCCCAGAGAAGCTGTGGCTGCCCCATCCCTGGAAGTGTCCAAGGCCAGGTTGGATGGGGCTCTGAGCAACCTGGGCTACTGGAAGGTGTCCCTGCCCATGGCAGGGGGTTGGAACAAGATGATCTTTAATGTCCCTTCCAACCCAAACCATTTTATGATTCTATGATCTTGTCAGTGCCTTAGGGGTGCAAATCACCCGTGGAGTCTGCTGTGTAGCACTTCTTTGCACTTAAGATGTCTCTGTTCGAACCAGCTTAGTGAAATTTGGGTCCTGCAGCTGGATTTTGCTTTATTCTGGACACAAACAGCTCATGGATTTTTACTTCTCTGAGTTTGCCACACAAATACAAAGTTGTGTCTGATACTTCCAGTGCTTCAGACCTGTATTTAGCAGCTAAAAGTAATATAAAACAAAAAGCACAACTTTTCCCCTAAAGCTGGGTCAAACTCTGGCATCACATTTTATAATATTATAGGAAATACACTTCCATATCAAAGTCCACTGATTATCAAGGTTTGCTAGTGTGCTTCATGTTGCAAATCAGGGATATTTCATGAAGGGAGGGAGCAGTTGGGAATACTTCAGTAATTCAGTTCAAAGGGTTTGACCAAAATAAAATTATGCTTATTTCCATTGGCATTTTTCACATAAGAACAGTATTTTCTATGGCAGAACATCTTTCTTTCAACTCTGTATTGAAATCAGTGTTATGTTTTGCCCCTTGGAGACTGCCTGGCTATTAAATGTAGAATATATTATTTCTAATTAGATTAAAGCTCATTGCTTTCTTTCACTTAGATACTCCAGTGTTTAAGTATTTGGTTACTTGTTTCAGGAGATGAATATGTATTAAAAGTGAGAATTGGGATTCCTGTTGTTTCTGTGGGGTTGTTTTGTTTGTTTGATTGGTTGGTGGTTTTTTTGTGTTGTTGTTATTGTTGACCTATTTATCATTTCCCTGAATTCACAAGATTTTTTAGTTCTCTGGTCTATGAATGCATCACAGGCCCTACTGTTCATTTATAATTTTCATGCTGCTTATTTAATTTTCCATAATTAAGTGTTAGATTTTGGTAAGTTACATTATCTCTAATGTTGCATAGTAGTTTCATTTTATGGTATCTTAGTTTGTAGAATTTTTTTAAAATGCCTTTTGCAGTTAATGTTTGGGCTTATATTGTTTTGGACTTGGCAGTGCTGGGTTAATGGTTCAATTTGGTGATCTTAAAGGTCTTTTTCAACTTAAATGATTCTGTGATTGTATGAAAAGATAAAATAATCAATCA
The DNA here is from genome assembly GCA_013396775.1 of Cephalopterus ornatus. Classification (NCBI taxonomy): domain Eukaryota; kingdom Metazoa; phylum Chordata; class Aves; order Passeriformes; family Cotingidae; genus Cephalopterus; species Cephalopterus ornatus. The sequence goes on along the minus strand of VZRE01003708.1, from coordinate 78,260 downwards.
AAACTGGTCTCTGGACTACATCTGACCAACCTTTTCTGTCTGCTTAAGCACAGGGCAGCCAGATATTTGAATGTGTTCAGACTGAATTCTACCCTTGAATTCTCAGGAGTGGGAAGGGGAGTTTTGAGTGCTGATTAACCTCCAAGATACCACAAGGACAATTTTTACCTTTAATTTTCTTGTATAAAATATGTATTTTTATATATATGTATAGATATTTATTTTTTTGTATATATATAAAAATATAATTTTTTTTTTTTAAAATCTCATAATTATATATGCCTTGTATGTAAAAACAGTGACTTCACATAGTGGGCTTGTTTAAACTGGATATATATTCACATGTAGTTTTCTCTCAAAATTTACCAAACAGCAGGGCAATTCTGACAACCTTAGAGGTGGACCTATTTTTTATTTTTCACTCCTTTGTGGGGCTGTATTTTTGGAAAGACTTGCTCTTTACAGTTTGCTAAAAGAAACTACACAAGGCCCACCAGCTGATTGGCACGACCTGAGCAAGGATAGCACCTCGAGTTAGTCCACGTGGCTGCAGTGAATGTGCCTTCAAAATATAGATTAGGCAGGGCCTAATGAGATAAGTATTTCTGTTTCTAACGTTGTGTGCATTTTGATTTATCTTTTCTGACAGGTAGTGTTAAAGGTTTAACAGGATGATGAGCTGGGTCAACCACTTGTAACAGCAATGTGTGGCCTTAGTTGTTTTTCAAGCTCCCCTTTTCAGAAACTGTTGCTGACATTAAACACTGAACCCTTTTAGGATCAGTATTCTCATTTGTCTCCTATTCCTGGATCAGTCAGTCCTTTTGTTTTCTCCTACAGGGATACAAGTATGTTGTCCCAGAAGGGGAGTGCTGTGGGAGGTGCCAGAAGATTGCCTGTGAGGAGCCGCGGTTTCGGCCTCGGGGTGATGCAGATCCTCCTTTGTATCAGGTGAGGTGACAACGGTGTGGATGCTTCACCTTCCAGCAGAAACACCCTGGAATTATTTCATGTTCCACAGAAGGAGGTGAAGAAGATACCAGCTATTTCTTCTGCACATCAAACAGCACTGGGGAACAATGGTTCAGGTGGCGTTTGACTTATCCACTTGATTCTAACAAGTAAACCTTCCCCACCCTTTTCTGGTTTAATATGTTTTGTGTAAAATTACTGATTTCACAAATGGTAGCTCAGAGGAATGTTAGTGGGACATAATGCTGTCAGCTATTTGTTTAAATTATCCCAATTAATTTGTACTGCTCTGTGGACAGCAGATGGATGGGGTAGTGGAATTTTCACAGTCCAATTCAAATAGGATATCCTATTTGGTACATGCTGAAATATCAGGAAACAATGAGGATAGAAAGGTGAATTATTCTCTCGTTGCTGAAGATGGTTGCTGTGTGTCAGATCAGACCACAGTGGTCCAGGCCACATTGTTTTCTACTCAAAATAACAGTTTATTTTCAGCAATGTGCCTCTTCCCTGAGGATTCGAAGACTCACCAGGAAGTGAGAGCATGCAACACCCATTTAAAATGCACTGCAGATACTCTACCACTCTGCAAAGCTACTTGGATGTTTGTTTTTTTCTTCCCCACAATTTTAATTCCTTCAGTCTATTCAGCATTTTATCCCTAACCCAACCACCCTTGGCAAGCTTTTGCCAGCCTCAGTAGTCTTAAATTGCTAAATCCTATGTAGAGCTTTGGGTTCAACAAAGGCAAGAACAGTAAATTAAATATATTTAAAATAATAGGCCATCCCATATTTTTTTCTCCAAGTGCTGTTCTTTATAACGTGTCTGTGTCTTTATCTACATCTCACTTTCACATATTTAATATTAACTTTCTAATTCCTTCTGTGACAAAGGAATCTGCTGCTGTCTTAAAAAAAACCCCAGACATGTTAAAGTATCATTTTGCAACCTGCCTCTTCCCTGATTTTAACAAGGGCATTTCTTAATGTGGATCAATGATTTTCATACAAGTCCTCAGAAGGCCTGTTTAATGTCCCACTGTGTTATACTCTGCAGTCTCTTTCTTGCTGTGTCCTCTTTGAATCTTTTGTCATTAAGTGAGAACTAAGTATTTAACAAATGAAAGGAAAGTGTAGCCTAAGAGCAAAGATGTTTGAATTTACTGAAGTTGAGCGTCTGATTTGCACTTTCACTGTTCTTGAATTGTGTTTAGGATGGTACCAGTGGAGGCATAAAGCTGCAAAGCAGTGACCAGCTCCTCCCAGCGCTGAATCTTCTTTCTGACCTGTGGTGGTGTCCCTGCCCATAAACAGCTCTTGAAGTTCTTGCTTTGTCTGACCCTGTGGGTGATTATAATCAGTAAAACTATCAACAGATCCTGGATATTTCTACATTTACAAGTGTTTTCAGGTCTAGAGCCTATTGCCAAAGCCTTCTTTGGGCTTAGCAGAGCTCATTTGCAGGAGGTTCCAGCAGAAAGAGGGCCAGCTCAGCCACAGTGCAATGCAGTGCATCCAGCTACCAGGCAAAAAACACATATTTAAACACATATTTAATTAGGAGTGCTTTTTCACATGTTATTTGACCTGTCCTTTTATTTTCCACCCCTAGGAATTATTCCTGTAATTCTTATTTTCTACAAACAAAGCAGCTCTATAAACTGATTGTCATGGGAAGATTTGTGGAGAACAGACTGTTCTTGATGCAGTAAATGTGCTTTTGGCAAACCAGCATGCTGGCCATGGTGGTCTTCCCTCTCTCCAGTGGCACAAACACTGCTGCCTATATTTAATCCTTTTATAATTTCCCATCAGGTCGGCTCAGAGTGGCGATCCCCCTTCAACCGCTGCGTTATCAACTCCTGTGTCCAGGTGAACAATGAGGTTTTTGTGCAGGAAAAGAATGTTTCTTGTGCTCAGATGGATGTGCCTGCCTGCCCAGAGGGAACTGAGCTGCAGTGCAACCAAATAATAGACTGCTGTCCTTCCTGCAGATGCGGTAAGGTTTTGTGTATGACAAATGGATAGTCCTGTGCAGGACTAGGAGTTGGACTCAATGACCCCTGTGGGTCCCTTCCAACTCAGCATTCCTTCCAACTTCTTCCCAGCTGATGTTCACTGTCTCCTGTTGAACCACTTGCTGTTGAAGCTCTTTTGCATTGCTTCAAAAACACATACTGGGCTTTGTTTCTGCGTTGCTAAGCATTTAAGAGATCTTGAGATGCTTTTGGCCTATGAAGGTTCAAAGCTCTTTCCAGTGCCTGCCAGGAAAAGGGAGTTTGCAGAACCTCCCTGGTGCCCTGGGCTGCACCCAAAGCAGGGTGGTCAGAAGGGGAGGGGGGGATTCTGCCCCTCTGCCCCACTCTGGGGAGACCCCCCTGCAGTGCTGCCTCCAGCTCTGGGGGCCCACAAGGAAGTTGCAGAGAGACTATTTACCAAGGGCCTGGAGTGACAGGACAAGGGGAATGGCTTCACACTGATAGAGAGGAGGTTTAGATTGGATATTAGGGAGAAATTCTTCCCTGTGAGGGAGATGAGGCCCTGGCACAGGTTGCCCAGAGAAGCTGTGACTGCCCCATCCCTGGAAGTGTCCAAGACCAGGCTGGATGGGACTCTGAGCAACCTGGGATAGTGGCATCCCTACCCATGGCAGGAGAGTTGGAACAAGATGATCTTTCATCCCTTCCAATGTGCCTATGTTTCTATGATTCCTAGCGTAGACTTGGCTCAAAAGTCCAAATCAAAAGATTTGGCTAATTGGCCTCAGTCTGGGAGGACTCAGTCACGTTTAATTGACAAGTATGTGTGCAGCCACAGGGTGAGGAGGTAGCAGTGGGAAGAGGAGATGATATACACACTAACTTGCAGAAAACCTGGGTGCATCTTCTGAGAATGTGAGGCTTGAATTGGAGGGGAAAGTTTTTGTATTGTACCATGTGCTTGCTAAAAAATAACTCAGCAAGGGATACTTTGATGTAGAATTAAGGATCACTGACAAATATTGCTGCCTTTCAAGGTATAATCTAAGAGGTCTCAGATATGACTCTTTACAGTGAAACTTGGTGTACATTTCTTCAAGTTGGAACTATAATAAGTCATACCTGTGATTGATTAAATCTTGGTACTGTCGTTATAATGATAATGCTAAATGGAATATTTTCTTCTTTTTCAGTCCCCCTGAATGGTTGTCCTTTGAATGGCACTGTAATTGGGGTAAGACACAATTCCTTTTACTTGTGATGGTAAGAGATTTAGATATATGAATGAGCTTTTGAAGGAAACACACTTGCCAGAATGCACGCAGGGAGAATAAAGGGCAGCTTTTTTTCAGACAGAATCTCTGCAAGTGAGACCTTGGAGTAAAAGCAGTGGCAAGGGGCTCAGCATGTGTATGGCCAGCTCTTGACCCTGCCATGGTCTTCCTATATGACAATGAGTATCTCTGCAAAATAGAGACAGTAACATCCTTGTCTTGAAAGGATGCTTGAGAAAAGTGCTTAGAAACAGTGGTAATCTGCATTATGTAATGGTTTGCAGACTACCAAACACACAGGAAACTATCTGCGAGGGTTAATCTCAGAAATGATCCTTGCCCACTTCAAGGAAGCAAAAACTTCCCATATTCTGGTTAGAGGATAAGGCAGATTAAAAAAGGATGGAGACTTGCTCCACCTGTGTGGAAGGAGAGGTATCCCTCCTTGGCTATTAGCAGACACAGGAAAGCTGAGCTTCCTCACTGTTTGACCTCTTTTCCCTTTCAAGATCCCTGCTGATATGCCCTCTGAGGAAATTTTTCCTCAACTGTGTATTTAATGGATAGATTAAGACATATTTAACCCAGCCCATGACAGTGGGAATGATGGGAGTTAAGCATCTGATCTCATTTATGCCGAATTTATCTTTGGAGAGCTCTGTCAATTGTCCATTGTTTCCCTAAATCCATATTCTGGCAGCACCTCTGGTGTCAAAGAGCTCTAAATATTCTCATCATCCTCCAGGGAAACAGGTTCTCTTTAGTCATTTAACCTAACTTTTAGCCTATGTATTCCTGCTTTGTCAACATATGTCTTCCTTTTTCATTTATTTAGAAGTGAATTTACTCAAATGTCTTTCTATTTTAGAGGAGATATGGCAGAGGGAACATTTCTCCATCTATTTCCTTTGTCTTGGATTTTTTTTTTCATAGTCAATAGGCATTAAGTTTATCGGTATTTTAGAGCTAAAGTCATGTCATCAAGCATCCATCATTCTGTGTAGGGATTACTTTCCCGGAGAACTAAATCCAAGGAGTAACTCTGCCTTTCTTGTCAGAACACTTGCTTCAAAGTGGTAAAAACCTGCAATAATCTTCTTTCTCTTTGATCCCTCTACTTGTCTCCTCGACGGTATGTCTTCAGAACTAGTTGTGGCATTCTATAAAGACCATAATTGTAGGGAATGTCAAGCAGGATAGTAATTCCCAGTTCCTGCCACCCTCTGTTATATAGGATAAGCATATATATATATATATAAAAATAAATGCTGTATTGCAAACAGAAGTTGTCTCTTCATATTTGTGCTCTTCTTTCACAACCAACTAATTTTTCCCTCTTCCAACACAACCTTTACCTGATCTGTCAAGTAAAGTCTTTTTTTTCCTCTTCTCAAGTGTTTTGAAATATTTTAAAAATACCTTAAAATGAAGCATAAGCAAATTTTGAAACAAAATGCCACTTTGAAGGCCGAATGAGAAATATCTGTATTTTTGAGACTTCAAAATATTTCTGCTTCTACAATACTGAAAAAAAAAATCCTATTTAATCAAATTATCCAAATTTATAATAAACTTATGAAATGTTTCAGCTGAACAAAACTACATTTTTATTAATTCTTATTATATTAGAACTTGTCTAAAATGAATGAACTTTTCAATGAAGCTTCAATATAAGCTTCATTTATTGAGTTATTCTAAGTTAATCAGCTGTATGTCTGAAAGCTTTTGAGCAGCTGGCTTTACTACAGCTTTGCCTTGTACTATTCTCTGATCCAATGACTGCTTCCAGAGTCCTGGTCGGGAAAGATGTGCTGTCCACAGAAGTTTTTCCTTCCTGGATTTCAAATCCTTTATTCTGGGTCCTTTAAGAACAGGTTTCAAGTTTCATTTTATATCAAGGGAAAACTTTGCTGCATTAACTCATTCGCTGAAGAGTTCCAAGTTTTGAGTCTTTTACTGCTGTGCTGGTAACTGACTGTGTCCTTAATCCCTTTACATTTTTGTCTTGTATCTGGTTGCCAATATTATATAACAGTAATTGGGTGCATTGCATTCACTCTGCTGTTCTTAACAATGCTGTGGGTTTGAAGTGCAGAATTCCAAGCAGGTGCAGTATTTACCAAAAGAATTATCTGTATCATTCATCTGTTTTCCCAGGCTTTTACTAAATGGCATTTTTTGAGGGAGCTCTGAACAGAACTGGGCTTTATGTGGGTTATTTTGGTTGCGTGGGGTAGGCAGATACTGACATTTCATTTCAAATTAGCCCAGAAAATGCATGATAGGTGTTTTGTAGAGGGGAAAAGATGTATCAATCCATTATTTCATTCAGTTCTGCTGTGCTAAGCCAACTTTGGATCAAGGTAAGACCTGCCCCCTAAAGTTTGAGGCACTTATGTGAGGATTTAATTTCAACGTGTCTCTAGTAATCCCTGTGTTCCTGCCTGTAACAGTGATTTTTTGATATAAACTCAACTTCATCTTTTTTGTATTCAATTGGAATGTCAGATCTATTAGAAGATTTGACAAGGACATAAATTATAATATTAATTGGGGCTTTATAAACCTTTTCTTTGTGGTGTTAAAGTGTTAAAGCCTAGAGCTGCTGAGGCATTCTTTGATAAACAGTTACCTCTAGAAGGCCTGAATTACGTATGATTATGATACTAAACTGAACAAACCCAACCACGGTTTGAAGCAGGTCAACACGATGAGTGCATCTCCCAGATTTGCAAGGAATCCAGTTACTGACTCTAAAATGTGTGTATGTGCACACGTGCGTGTGGGGCTACGAACGTGTGGAGCAGTCCTTGTGTCACTGGGTTGAATGCCATGTGCTCTGTCCTAGGACTATCACTCTGGGGCCTGAATGCTTTCCAATGTTGAGATGAAACAAGACATTTGGAGTTTCACGTGGTATTTGCTATCCATCCATTGTGATTTAACCCCAGCCACCAACCAAGCTCACTCACTCCCCCGCCAGCGGGATCGCGAGGAGAACGGGAAGGGTAAAAGTTGGAAAACTCATGGGTTAAGATAAAGATAGTTTAACAAGGAAAGAAAAAGCCATGCAAGCAAAGCAAATCAAAACAAGGAATTAATTAATTCACTGCTTCCCATGGGCAGGGGCAGGTGTTTAGCCATCTCCAGGAGAGCAGGGCTCCATCATGTGTAGCAGTGACTTGGGAAGACAAACGCCATCATGCCAAAAGTCCACACCTTCCTCCATCTTCCCTCCACTTTATTTACATAACGTCATGTGGTCTGGAATATCCCTTTTGTCATTTGGGATCACCTGTCCTGGCTCTGTCTCTTCCCAACCTTCCATGCACCATCAGTCTCCTCACCAGCATGGCAGCAGGAAAAGCAGAAGAGACCTTGGCTCTGTGCAAGCAATGGCTCAACCAACAGCAAAACCAGCTCTATATTATCACCATATATATATGTATGTAAAATATATATTATATATTATCTATATTATTTGTGATAATATAGATAATGACAATATATCATATAATATATAAACAAATCCAAACCACAGCCCCACAGTAGCCACTGGGAAGAAAATTAACTCTACCCCAGCCAAAACCAGCATACCATCCCTCTCCATAGCGAAATGAAGAGTGTATCCTCATGCCTATATCCACTGAGGTTTTTTAACGCTCCAGCTTTAACGATATTCACTGCAAAGAGTTAAACCAGGAAAGCTGAGAGTCCCATGCTGAGGCCTCAAGGTGAGATCTCCCCCCCTCTTCCATCATGGTGTATGTGGAGGATCTCTTTTCTAGACCTCCACAAAACAAGGAAAAAGTCGTTGCTGTTGCTGGTGCTTTATAGAAAATGGCTGAGGCCTGAGGACCTCTGTGTCCTGGGGCACAGAATAAGAAGGTAGCTAAAATCCTTTAATCAGAACATTTTTCCTCAAGGGTATATGTCATAGTATTGGCTCTAAACTACCCACAAGTGCATTACTTTTACAGAGTTACTTTATCCAGCTTCTTACTTTTGCTCCATTTGTTCCATGAACATTTACTAGTGTGTAATAATTAAAAAAAGGAACCTAAAGATATGCATAGTATGTAGCATGGGAAATTCCTGTTCCAAATGAAGTCAACAGTGGCATTCCATTGATTTTTGAAGGACAACTCAAAGCTTTCATAATGTAGCAATATGAAGCGTCTGTTTATTTATTAGCTTTTAGAAGTTCTTTGTGAAGTAGACTCCTCCCACTTTGTCCCTTCAGAGTTAATGGTTTGGGTTTTTTTGGGGTTGAAATGAAAGGCTCTTCACTTGGGCAGAAGAAAGACTTTGTGTTTAGAATTCCTCTCAGTGCTGGGAATCCCGTTGCTAACCCCACATCCTTTTGTTTCCCATTTAATGGTTAGGCATTTTTGCTCTACATTTGAAATGTCAGTTTACTTGCTTTGAAAGGGTGATGGGATCCAGCAAAAAAAGGTGCTGGGGAAGAGCTCAGGGAATTTGAACTGTGGGCCAGCTCAGCCACTGATTTGTTTGTAACTATGGACAAGTAGGGTTCTTCAATCAGTAATTCTGTTTCTGATTTTGTTCTATTTTGTCCTTTCTCAATTTTAAACTTTCAGGCCCTTAGAGATTCCAAGCAGTATTATTACAAGAACAATAACAAGCAATTTTTGCCCATCATCTGTGGGTTGTGATGGCTCAAGAATAAAAACTTGTTGGCAAACCAGTTCATTACAGTCAAAAAATGAACTGTTGGCAACCACACGGTCAGGATAGCTCATGATAAGATCTTCCTCAGGACTTTCAAGGATTCCTTTCTTGCTTTGTAAGCAGCAAAGTCAGAAATGCCAGTGCCATTTCTCAGATTAAGGACTTCTAAAGGGCTTTACTGAAAAATAGCCTCGTGCTATGCTGCTTGTTCTGGAATTAGAGATGCAAAAATTTGAGTCTCTGGAAACTAAGGGCATTGGTTTTCTTATTTGTCTAGCAAAGACTTACAGTGCAAGATTTAATGAAAGAGATTTATCCTAGATAAAGTGGTTTGTTTATTTGAGTTTTGCTGAAGAGACAGTCACTCGCTGACAAACTGGTTCTGTTGTTTCAGGCCGGGAGGCGCCTGATGGTGGATGAGTGCACGACATGTGACTGCTCCTTCCAGTCAATGCCTCGGAAATACACTCTGAGATGTACAAAAGTGAGCTGCCCACCATGCCCAGTGGTAAGTGACAGCAGTCTGGATGTTCTGGTTAAGAACTGTCTGATGAGAAGGTCCTGTTTTCATTGTATACACCGATTTATGTTCGGTATAACTCTGGGACCTTTTGCCTTTCTTCAGGTTTCTCTGAGAAGTCATGGCTCTGTGTTCTTCTTCCCATGAATTAGATGATATAAGACCAAATCTGATCAAAATCCACAGCATAGGAAAGATAACTTTATATGGTACTCAGCTCCAGGGGCACATTTTATTGTGTATTTTGGATTACTTACCTTTAAGGCAATATAAGGTTTGGCAAATCATCTGCAACAGGACCTGCTGTGTCCCCTTTCCTACAGTCCCTCCAGGGACTGGCAGCTCAGCCAGGTCTCCATCCTTCAGGGCTTTTCTATGACTATTCCCAATTGTCCAGTGGCTGGCCTCACTAGTATTTCTGTCCACTTCCCAACCATGCCTCAGGCCATTTGAGGTGACTGTCTCCATCAGTTCCACTTGAATTTTTGAAGTCTTTGCTGCTGCTTTGCTGCCGTCACCTGCAAGGAATGAGTTTGGCTGGGAAAGCCAAAGGAAAATATCTCCTATTTTTGCTTGGCTGACCAACTGTGTGACTGGAGAGCCTGACTAGCTTTGCTAAATCATGTTGTTTTCTCTCTTGACATCAGTACCTCAAGTAGAAGGAGACCTGAGCAAGTTGTAGAGGATGGTTTAATCTCCCCATGTCCAAAGAGCACAAACCAGCAGCTAAGTTTCACAGAAAAAGGCTTAAATGCCCCTTCCTCTTCTGCCTTTTCCTCGATAATGGATGGAGCCCAGTGGGCCCAACCAAACCCAGAGGCCTTTCCAAACATCAAAAAACCACATCTCTAACATGATCATATGGGATTTCTGACTGATATCCAGGAGAGGCATATATGAATAAGGTCCCTGGAAAAGAGAGGGGCAGAGTTTCGGATGAGTTCCGTTTTCAATCCCTAATGTAGTAAGTCAAGATTCTGTAGAGATTCATCTCTACTAATAAGCAAAATAGAGCACGACTGCAGGCTCAGATTATGTCCTGACACCCCTTAGCTTGAAGAATTGTCAGCAGTGTCCCAGGTGGCTTGTTGAGACTAGAAAACTTCCAAATAGTGCCTGGGCACAGGACCACCCAAGGCCTGCCTGCTTTGTGTGGACAATGCAGATTAGACATACATATGTCTTCTGCTTGTCTGCAGGGCCAGAAAACTGGCCTTGACCCTTTTTATTTGCTGATGTGGATGTAGCCTGTGGGAAAAGAGAGAATCTGGAATGCTTTTTGTGGTTCTGGACCCTAATATCACCCCTCCTGTAAGGTATGATTATAGACACAAGCTTCTGAAGGGTAAATAAATGGCCAAGCTCAGTGCTGAGCATCTTTCTCACTTCCACAAGATACAACCTGGCAGATCCATGAAAAAAAAAAAAAAACAAATCAAAAAACAGATACACCAGAATGAATCTGTGGCCAGAAGCATGTGTGCATATGTATGCTCCCACACAAAAATACACAAACGTTCATTCTTGCTGTTCAGTGCAAGAAGCCAGCTGTAGGAATTAAAGGTAGAGGAATCAATATAATACATGATAAAAAGAATGGGGAAACATTCCACTCCTGATTTTTTCACCACCCACACAATTCCCAAACAGCTCCTTTCCCCCACCTGACCCAAAAGCACAGACTGAAAAAAAAAAACCCTGAAGAAAGGGCCATTTCCAGTTGAGCTTGTTAAGGACTCTGAATTTGTGTTTGGGAGATGTGCAGGTACCCAAGGGAAGTTGCAGGTCTAGGCACAGATATCCATTTCTAGCCATTGTAACAAATCTGTGGAGCTTGAGGGGGGGCAGAGGAAATCAAATAAGATACAGAATGTATCTTTGTAAGGCCACTGGGATTCACACACGGACTTGGGATCCTTGTTGTCTCAAAGTCTTTGACTTCATGGTATAAAAGCAATTCAGCAATTCCTTCATAATGGATAAAACCAGATATGTACCAGAGTACATATTCTCTCCGGAGCACCTGTTTTCTCCTGCATGTTGAAGTTGTGAAAGTAAATGCACTGCTAATTGAAGTGCAGCCAACTGCAGCATATTCTGCTCAGGAGAGTCATTTTTTTTTTGGACATTTTACGACCTACTTTAGGTGCTTACATTTTTGCTAGTAGAGCAAGTTCACCTGAATGACAATGAACTATGTTTTCTCCCAATGATTTAATAGTAACCCCCCACCTTTCCCAAATTCTCTTCCTATAAAAAACATATGGGTGACATGCATGCCTTCACTAAAGAAGAAAGTTGTCTTGAAAATGTTCAGCTCATCATAAGCAGCTGTTGGTTATCTGGAGCAGGTGGAGACGTTGTGGGACACTTCACATGTTAACTCAGCTCTTTTCTGGTTTTTTTATTTTCCTTCCCATTATCCACTCTTTATCTTTCTTCCTCTCTCATTCTCCCATGCTCTTTTCCTTGCCACTGTTTTTATCTTCTGTGATGTTTCATATTCCTTTCTTTCCTGGCTTTCTCTCCTTCCTTCCCTTCTTCTTTACCCCTCTCCCCCTATGTTTGCCTTTCCTCCTCCCTTTCTCCCTCTCCCTTCCTCCCTTCCCTATTATATTATAGCCCCTCTGATGCTCTTTTACTTTCTTGTTTTATCAGGCTATTTCCTTTTGCTTTCCATAGTCCACATTTTCCACCCTAGCCTTTTCCTCCCCTTTCCTTCGCCCACTGGTTATCCTGCTATTTTTTCCCTAATTTAAGCACTTCCAACTACTTCTCCAAGCTACCCTCTCCTACTGTCCTGTGTTGTTTAGTGATCCTGACCTTGCAACTGTTATAGTCAAAGAATGTTGAATTTTGTGGGCACAGGAGGTTTTGTACTTGGAAATAAACGTTCTTCTCCACTGTATAATAAATCAGTACAAGGATTAATGCCAGCCTTTAAAAAAAGAGAAGTATGCAAGTAATTAAATTAAGCAAGTCTAGTCCAACTGTTTAAAAAAGCATTTTGCTGGCTATCACTTTGTCCACTGTATTTTACTTTTCTTAAAAATCCTTCTTAAAATAAATGTAGGATGCATTGTTAAAACAAAATAAATCCAGAAAAATGTCCTTGACCTTCTAGAATTACAGAAGGCAGGATATCCCTGGCTCTTGCTGTGGAAAATGTGTGCCAACTTCCTGTACCATCAGGCTGAAAGATGGAAGGATTCAATATCTTCAGGTAAGTTTTAAGTACTCTTTCTTTTATTTATGAATAAATGTAAATGTATCACAGGCTTTTGCTGAACCAAAGGAAAATGCTTTTTTCACCCCTCATTTTTCATTAGGTAGCATGGGATTACTAGTGCTTTTTCTTTTATATCTCGGGATGATTGACCAAGAAAGTTAATCTTTTAGTAAATGAGAAAATAGGAGACTTCATACCAGAGTGCAAAATTCTAGAGGGACATTCTAGCTTTACCTGCAAACAAAGAACTTTAACTGGAATACAAGTACTTAGAGGAAATTAAGACCTAATTTTAAATGTGACATAGATAATTTGAGTGGAAAACGTGAATTTAAAAAAAAAAAAAATCCAACATAGAATCCTAGAATGGCCTGGGTTGGAAGGAACCTTAAAGATCATCTCATTCCACCCTCTGCCATGGGCAGGGACACCTTCCACTAGCCCAGGCTGCTCAGAGCCCCATCCAACCTGGCCCTGATGCATGATAGGTCCTTAAACAGGAATGGATATTTTTCTGGTTAAAACCCATTATCTGTCACAGGACACAGCATGTAAAATTTTCTTTTATTCCATTCCTGGGAGAAGTTTTAGATGGGCAGAGTATGGGAAAAGCCATGAAGCTGGGGAAGGGTCTGGAGCACAAGTTCTGTGAGGAGCAGCTGTGGGGGCTCAGCCTGGAGAAAATTAGGCTCAGGGGAGACCTTCTCGCTCTCTGCAACTCCCTGACAGGAGGCTGTAGCCAGGTGGGGGTCGGGCTCTGCTCCCAGGGAACAAGGGACAGGACAAGAAGAAACAGCCTCAAGTTGTGCCAGAGGAGGTTTAGATTGGATACAGGGAAAGAAATGTCTCAAGGAAGAGGGTTGTCAAGCACTGGCACAAGTGGCCCAAGGTAATGGTGGAGCCACCATCCCTCGAGGGATTTAAGGGCTGTGTAGATGTGGCACTTGGGTACATGGTTTAGCGGTGAGCTTGGCAGTGTGAGGCTAATGGTTGGACTTGTTCTTAAGGCTTTATTCCAACCTAAATGATTCTGGGTGTGGGTGGGGATGTGGTTTTATGTATTTTTTTAAATAAGCTCCCAACTCAGTCAGAAGGTAAATAGTTTAATATATATCTCTTTAAAAGACAATTCATAGGCTAAACTCCCCAGTTTCTCACTTAGAGAAGTTTCTCATTTAAGTTAATGGAAATTTCTTCCCTTTTGAAAGCTGAAAAAGGTCAGGTTTTGGCAGTCTTGACAGAGCTGTAACCAGTATGGCTGTGGAAGTAAATAGGAGATGATGACTTTGTTGATAATAAGTTCTGTTCACTAAAGATTTCTGTGTTTTATAAATGTCACCACCAGGGTAGATTAACTGAAATATCAGTAGATGAATGAAAACTTCCTGTCCCATGTTGTTTCTGTGTGAAACTAATAGCCCTTAAATCTTTACAGCCAAATGAAACCCTTCAGGATGGCTGTGACAGTCACTCCTGCAGAGTCAATGAGAAAGGTGAATTTGTCTGGGAAAGGAGAATCACGAGCTGTCCTCCATTTGATTCCAGAAGATGCTTGGCTGAAGGAGTAAGTAGTGGAACGGCTCCTGTTTCCAGGTTTTCTAATGGTGCTGTATATGGGTACCTTATGTGTGTTAGGGTGGGAAGCCCCAGCACCTTGGCTAAACTGAATTTAAACTTTCTTTGAAATTCAGAAAGATGTAAGTTTTCTCTGTTTTAAAATATATGTTGTTTTTTTTATGGGGAAGTATTGCAGGGGAGAAGTAACTCTGCTATAAAGGATCTTAGATGAATATGAAGCTGACTATTTGAGGTATCAAACACATGAAAATAGTTCTTCTAACTATATATATATATAAATTTTATATTTATGTAAAATACATAAAATATAATTTTCAGTTTGATGTCCAGAGCAAAACTCAGGAAATAATTACACAAGCTGAGAAAACAATCAGATCAGGCCCCCCGCCTTTTTTTTTTCCCAAATAAATATTCATATGAAATGCCAAGACATTTTTTTCTCTGAGGTTAGGGAAAGGAAATTTTACAATGCTGTAGGAAGCTCAGGGGTTTAGTGCAACAGTGGCATCATCTTGCAGAGCAAATATTGCTCCATTTTCCCTTTCACTATGGGTTTTCAACAATTTGCACCATGCATATATTTCTGAGAATTATTTTCTGAATGATAGTAGTGAAACAAGAAACAAAGTTTTTGGCTTGACAGTTGTACAAACAAATCAGCATAAAATATTACATTTTCAGCTGTTGTGGAATAGACATACTTTCAATCTATACTGCTGAAAAAATAATGAATGACTGTTTAACTTTGTTTCTTAAACAGATATAAGACTTGAATGCTATTGGTTTTATCGCTCTGGTTTCCAGGAATTTATGTTTTTACTTTAGAAAGCTCCTAATAGAAGGTGAAAGCAAGATTTTTCAGGTGTTGAACTTGCTAATATAGTAAATTATTTCCAATCAGCTATCAGCAAATGCAGCCACAAGTTCAAAACATCAAAAAGGATAAAGAAAAGACTATTAATGTGGATTTTTATTTTTGCACAATATAGATACAGGTGGGGTTTTCTTGTCCTAATATCCTGTTATACACGTGCTTCGGGTTCTTTCAGCAGAACAAATGTGTATCGCTTGTGCCAAAATTTGAATTTTCTGGTTTTTTTTGTTGTTTTAGGGCAGAATTGCAAAAATTGGTAACACCTGCTGTGACACATGTAAGTAAATGAGCTAGGAGTCTTGTATGGAAATCGCAGAGAGTGTAAGCTACTGTGTAAGGAGCTACATTTGGCATAATGTGCAGTTAAATCAAACAGAGCTCAGCAATGTGGTTATAATAAACCATCAAAGAATCCCGCCCTCTGATTGGGATCCTGCTGTCATGTTTTGTCATCCAGAACACGTGTTTTGACAGTATTCACAAGTGCTTGGAAAGAAATAGATACTCTCCACATTTTATGCAGATGTTAATTATGAATGCTTTATTTTATTGTTCATCTGGTGATAACAGGAACAGCACTGCACAGACAGCCTGACAAGGCACATAACCTGATACCACTGAATATGTGAGGAAAACACTTCATGAATAATCAATCAACTTAAAATTAATTTAGCAAAAGAAAAAAACAACCGACCCCCAAAACCTAGTAGCAGTAATGGTTTTTGATAATATCATATCCAAAGAATGGTAGGGGAAATGCTTGACAAAGGTGCATTCCTATGGAACAGCCTGACTGCATCTTAAATTTGGCAGTTTAGGAGTCAGTCCTGCAACTCTTAATTTCATGTATCCAAATGTCAGTCAGGCTGCGAGCGTAGGAGAGGGCTTTGCTTACATAAGGAAGCATTGCAGGGTTGGGTTCTCATTTCTAAAATGAATCTCTGATGCTTTCGTGAACAGATAACCTCTCAGTTTTCTCCCCTGTAAGTAAAAAATTATTAATACTGTAGATATTTAAAATTTTTAAAAATAGTAACAAAAGATTGGAATTCTCTTATAGGGTCAGAATATCCACATCTTCCTGTGTCCTGCTATGTCTTTTAATTTTTTTAATTTTCTATTTTTTTTTCTGCTATGCATGTGCTAATTAATAAAAGATGGCCAGCATAGCAGCCCATCACCACACTGGCACAGGAACTGCTGCAATAATACCCCTGATGAAGGATGTCAACTCCTAGGGAGTTTGCAGCCCTTGCCTGTCTGTATAGTCACTGAGCTCTGGCTTGAGAAATAGAAAGCTACTGAGATAGACTGTCATCAAAAGGATCAAAGAGGTAATTTAGTTGAGAGAGCTTTGATCTACCAGGCTCCAAGTAAGGAAGACTCAAAATTATTTATTAACAAAAACAGATTTAAGATTTCAGAGAATGGTGGTGGGCAGGCTGCACTAATTGAGAATGCCAGTCACTAACTGAGGAGGAACCCAGTCCCAAATGAGCACAGCTCAATACAAATATTCATTAAACAATTATTTAAAAGTGATACCTCCTTGCAGCAGCAAAAGCAAACTGATCTAAGTGAAAAGCTGCGTGCCTGAAAACTCACATATCGTATGGACCTTCAAATCCTTATTCCTGTTGCTGTTTGCCTGGATATAGCTCAAAACTGAAAAGCCCCATATTACAGCACAGTCCTGTTCTTGGATGCTTCCCTATTCAGGGTCTTTCATAAGGAAAAACCCAACATACTGCCTCCAGCCAGCTAACTATGGGTTATCAACTGAAGGATGGTGATTAACACATAGCTTTGAATCAAACAGGTACTTCTAGACAGCAAACTCTCTTTTTCCCTCCCCTGTATTTATATCTTCCCACCAGGGCACTCAGTAGCAACACTCATCTCTATAGGGAACATCAAGGCTTGGCAAAGCTACTGTAAAAGCACAGCAATTTAATTATTAAAAGTTAGACAAGAGCATAATTAGCTTCTCATGGACACAGATTACATTGCCTTCCAAGGTCTTGAGAGAGTCTGTCTTTCAAATGTCTCAGAACCAAAAGAACTGGGTAAAAAACTCCTTTTAAGCCCAGGGTGATGCCTTTGGCTCAGCAGAGTCCTACATGTCCTTAGGCAAAGGTTGTTTCAGAAGCCAGTTTCCCTTCCTATGTAATACCTTCATAACTGGAGTTTGTTAGTGTGTCTGAGGGCTTTGGTCCAGATTTTAAGCACATAGGAGCACGGCAGTGGTTATTTTCTCACTGGACTTTTGTGGAACTGGCAGAGGACTTGATAATTGCAAAGGATGTTCCTTATTTTCCCACTTAACAGTTGCATCTCTGCTTCTTACGCCTTTTCTCCTTTGATCCCAATTGCATATGTCTTGTCAAGTTACAAACATTTGCCTTTGCACAGGAGGTAAAGCCTACAAGGAAAAAAAAATTAAATGAGAGTAGTAAAGTAACTCAAAAGTAAGTTGATAAGTCAGGATCTGTAAGGGATGAAGCTGTGTTTTGTCTGATGACAGTTATTTTCAGTTGGGTGGACACAGTTGTCTTTCCAGGTGGACAGTTTTTATCAACTGAAGTGATGAAATCATTAAAAGAGAAATGGCAGTTCCAGCCCTGGAGCCAGAAATACGGACTTTGTTCCCCCCCGGCTTGTTCCTCACCAAACCACTTAATCCTTGTCTTCCCCCACCTTTGGTTCCTCTCCTAAAAATCCCATGCCCAGTCAGTCATGTAGAATCCCCAGATGTTCCTCCCTAGCATTGCATGAGGAGTCCCACACAGACCAGAAGGCAGTGACTCTCCTCAGTCTGTGAGGTGACCTGCAGAGCTGCTGCTCCCACTGACTGTCCTGGAAGGGGCATCATCCCAAGGCAGTGGGATCTCTCTCCTGTGACAGGCACGGGAATAGCCAGGTCAGGGTGCTCTGTTTCTCTGATCAGGATGTTGGGGTTCCCATGTGTGTCACCTTTCCCTGTACTCCTGCTTGCCTCGTGTTCCACTGAACTATCTTTAAAAGCAGAGTTGTGTAACACAGAAACCAACAGGCAGGTGTTAGATGGCCAAGGTGACTTAAAAACAAAGCAGTCAGTTGAAAAGAAACATGAGGGAAACCCTGCTCTCCAGTGGAACTTTTGGGCTGTAGTGTGATATAGTCACACAACTCGACATTAACTACTCTGAGGAGACACCCCTCACTAAGGATCTTCCCAGGAATAACATCTTGGTATCAGCAGTTTCAGGAATAAGGGGAACTGAGTTACAAAAAACAATGTCAAACACTTTTTTCTTTTGCTTTTTTTCTTAGGTGTGGAAGTGGAGTGTCGGCCAGTAAGTACCAGACTGCAGTACGGGAATATCAACGGATGTGTGGCTGAAAGGGAAGTGCCCATTTCTCACTGTGAGGTAACTAAAAAAAGCAACCACCCCCTACCCCAAGACCTGGCCTTCCCCACTTTCTCTCCTGTGAAAGCAAACATTTTCCTCCACTATGGCTTCACTTCAGTGAGTGGAGCATCAGTTTCTGTCCTCACTGATTGACTCAGTGGCATTTATCTCCTGAAGCGGTTTGGTGATGCTGAATTTTCTCTGTTCAAGCCAGCATAAAAAAAGGCACAAAGGCTGTGTTCATGACACTTTCCTTTTCTTCCACCAGAAATTAATGACTCTGAAGTGGCTCTGTGAGGAATTTCTACATAACAGAAAAGAATTTTTATCTTTGCATTGGTAAAGCTGATTTTCAGAGCTGAGTCTATACTTAAGCACTGAGGCTCTGAGGTTCATTAGGAGAGTGTAAATAGGTATTTAGATGAATGATACTTTAAAAGACCTTTAAACTTGAGTGCCATGTTTTGACTTCTGTGCTCTGTAAGCTCTATGACTCCTCTGTTAGCCTCGGCACTAAGCTGTTGTGTTCTACATGTCTTGTCCATTTCTTCCATCATCAGATTAAAAGGTTAATTTTCAGCTTGTCACTGCTTACGCCTTATAGGGCAACTTCCTTTTGAAACAGGAGCATGGCTTCCCTTCTGGGTGTTCCCATCTCTCTGAGACTGGGAACCAAAGATGACATTCTCCTCCCAGACTGGGTTGTAGCAGGAAAGCTGCTCAGTCCAAGATAACCAAGCCTCATACAAGTATTTTCATCAACCCTTGTATACAATCCAAGTTATGGCATAACTAATAATTCTTGACCTCTTGTCCTGTCCACAAAGTCAGTGGTCCTTAGCCATAAAGTGATACGTATTGAAGTTTCTCCTGCAGAAGTACAGATTTAATATTTATTTTTTTTTATTTAATCAGAGTCAGAAATAATACCACAGAGCCACAGAAAGAAGGGGACTCTGACAGAGTGTTATATGGGGCCGTTTGTTTTTAAAGCATGAAAGGTTATAGCTACAGGCATTGACAGCTTGTCTGGCCACTTTAATCACTTAGAATAAGTAGAACAAGGAAAAATAGCAACCAGCAGGACAACAAGGGATGTGTGGTTTGCACCACTTGGGCTAAAGCATTTTCTGAATGTATGATCTCATACAGTTGAATGATAACCACATGTTGGCTCAGAAGCCAACTCAGCAGCCCTGGACATCACCTGTGATATTTGAAATTACGGGCTTTTTTTGTGTGTGTGACCAGTTTCTTCACCTCTCCTACACTCAGACCCATCAGACATTACCCTTTGAGCAGCACCCCACTCTCTGGAATCAGGCCCCTGATTCTGAGTTCATGTTTTACAGCAAAGCACAAACTCGGGCGAAGATGTCCGTGGATGTTTTGAAAGGAAAAAAACAGGATTCTGAGTGGAATGAGGTCTAGCACTGTTCAGCCTTTCCTATCTCTTTTTTTCCATTTAGGGCAAGTGCAGAAGCAACACCAGGTACTCTCTTGAGACAGAGAAATGGGAAGACCTGTGCAGCTGCTGTAAGGCCACTCAAACCACCATAGTCACGATCCCATTCCGGTGTGCCAACGGGACCGTGGTGCAGCACTACATCCCTTCTGCCTCCCAGTGTGAATGCTACTCCCGGAAGTGCACAGAATGAGTCTTTCCCGGAAGCCTAGTTGTTTAATCTGAAGTTTTATCATGGAGGAACTTCACAACGCAAGCCTCATTTTCTCTGTAGACTGTCTTATCCTGTAGAATCCTGACTAACTAATTGTATCAACATAGCAAACAATAAAACTTACTAGCACAACAGAGTATTTTCTGATTCATCTTGGGGTGCTTTATAGGAAAGATATTTCAGATTGTATTGTTGTTCCCCTTCATCTTCTCCATGGAAAGCAGTCCAAGGAAAAACTCAAACCAACAACCACAAACAAAAAAATCAAACCCTGAATCAGTTGCTTATACTTAAAGAACATATCCCAAATCACTGTCTTCAGAGACATTACCCTTACATTCCCCACCTCAGTCCTGAGTGACACAATGTGGACTTTAAAGTTTTTTTTTTTCCCCCTCAACTCTATTCAGAGACTACAGTATTTCTGGCATAGTACTTCCTGGTAAGAGCATGATGTTCCTGGTACACAAGCAGTACTGGTTATGGCTCAGACAACCAAATACATTTCTGCAGTGCATAAACATGTTTCTCCTGAAGCTGGATGCAAAGAAATTGTGTGCTGAGGACAGGCTGTGTGAATTCTGCAAGTCCTCAGTACTTGTGAATGGGGTTAGGGAGAGTCTTATTTACTTTATCCCTTCCACAGACCAACTCCAGGAGAAAGCTCAGTGATTATCTCCCTTATTGCCAGATACCAGAATTTCATCTGTTGTATTAATTACAAAAGTTAGAGTTCTTTCAAATGCAGAATTATCAGTGGCAGGTTTAATTTAGTTTCTGCTAGCAGGGATAAATTTACCAGGATTTAAATTCCAATTGGTCTGACCAGGCCATGGAACACAAAAGATTTTCCTGAGTGTTGTTGGTCCCGGAGGAATCTGGTGTCAGTGAAGGAGTTTCACTGGGAAGCACTAATTTCTCAAAAATATGAGAGAGGGAAGATTGTTAAAATTCCATTTGTATTTTTGAAAGACAAGGATTATTTAAGTGTCTCATTTAATATTTTTTTAATAATGAATGCCACTGTCACATGTTTAAATGGTCAAAACACCTCCCCAATCTGCTCGAAAGGCTCTCTTTGGGAGCAAACAAGAACTTCTGCGCTTTCAGCTAAAAAGGTAAGATGTATTTTTTCTTTTTTTTTAGAGGAACCAGGCAGATCCCTGCTGCTTCTCTTTTGCCATTCAGCTGTGGATTCAATACACACTGAATTGTAAGCCCTTTTTGTCTTTATTATTCATTCAAGATGTCCTCTATTGCTGGACAGTGCTAGAAAAGCAGGCCTTCTACGCATCTCTCTTTCTTCTGCTCTAGGACCACAGTAACACCAGGGAGAGAAACTAAGTTTTAATTCGTATCAGCCCCACTTACTGCAGTAGATCTGTCACCAGTTTACCTACATCCTCACACCAGCTCCTTCTTGTAGCTTGGCTCTGGATATTGAGCTTCCTGGGTTTGCACAGCAGTTCATCTGAAGGTGCAGGTCAGCAACT
This sequence comes from Cephalopterus ornatus, assembly GCA_013396775.1. NCBI lineage: Eukaryota > Metazoa > Chordata > Aves > Passeriformes > Cotingidae > Cephalopterus > Cephalopterus ornatus. The sequence goes on along the minus strand of VZRE01003708.1, from coordinate 56,573 downwards.
CCTGGAACAGCCCAGCCACCTGCAGTACCAGGGAGGACCAGAAAATGGATTCAAACTGAAAGAGAGTGCATTTAGATTAGATATTAGGAATAAATTCTTTCCCATGAGGGCAGTGAGGCACTGGCACAGCCTGAGCAAATGAGAGAAAGAGTTGGAAGAAACTTGTCCAGAGAAGCTGTGGATGCCTCATCCCTGCAAGTGTTCAAGGCCAGGTTGGATGGGGTTCTGAGCAACCTGGGATAGTGGAAAGTGTCCCTGCCCATGACATGGAGGTTGGAATTAGGTGAACTTCAAGGTTCTGATTCTATGATTCCATGAAAAGGAGTGTATAAGCAGGTAAAGGTGGTGTATTTCTCTTACTGTTACTGGAAATGCTCCTTTGTTTCTCACCCAGACTGACCCTTCTCAGCTCATGAAAGCTGATAGGATTGCAGGCTCTGGCTTTGTGGCTGCAGACGGGTCTTCTAATCAGATAATTGTGTGACTCAGGCACTGGCTTATCAGCGAGATATAGACCATGAGAACCTGCTGACTTTGCTTACAGAACAGAGTCCTGTGGACTTTGGGGTGGTTTATTGTGTTATTATTCAGGCCTGGCCAGTACCTCTGTGTTCCAAACCCCTGCTGTGCTCAAGGCCAAAAGGAGCTTCTTCCTTGCAAATTCTGTCATAGGAACAGACAGGCAGGAAAGAAAAAGAGGAAGGGAATTTTGTGTCTCCTTTAACAGACTGAGGAGGTATAGACACATTTTTGGCTTTGACTTGCTGTCATGAAAATCAAACTTTTACAGGCAGCCTGCCCTAAAAGAGGTGTCTTTTGTCTAAGGCTACAGTGGTGCTGGTAAGACCATGGGCTCCAACCCCCTCCGTGGAGGTTTCATTGCCTTTCTCACGGAGCAGTTGCATTTAGTGCAGCTCCAATATTTTCAGAAGCATCCTTCCCTGGCAGAAGGGAAGAGCACAGCCCAGCCTACAGTTGAGTACCTGCTTAGTACAGAGCTGCATAATCTGGGCATGAATCCAAGCTTTTTTTTTCCCCCCTAAGTATTGTTTTCTAACTCATACATACTGTTTGTAATTCTGGAAGGTCTGGAGCTACCCTCGTCCTTGCCTTTCCACCAATGATTCGGGACACATCCCAGCACTTCAGAACTCTGTCTGGATTGGTGAGCGTGCTACAGGATAGATTTACAGGAATGTCAAATGGATTTGGGAAGGAGTCTTATATAACTTCTCAATAATTAAAAGCACCTAATCTCTCTGCTAACTTTTACAGACTTGCAAGCACCACTCCTCCACAGTAAGCGAAACACAATCTGGTATATTGGTATTACTTGTCACAGCTCTGCCTTATCAACTAACATCATGCCCAGGTACCTCAGGAAACATGGTGATGCCAAGATATGATTTTCTTCATTGGGAAGTCTTAAAAATAGACTACAATCCCAGTTCTATTCTAACCACCTGGATATTGCTTCCTATCATATTGCGTGCTGTGTATATTATTTATTACCTGAGCTAACTGTATTACCTGTAACGCACCCATCCTTATGGCTTATAGTAATTTGAACCTGTGCAGGCAGAGCTATAAATCCACAGGGATCCCAGCAGGACCTGGCTCTACATTCCTATACTGTTCCAAAATTAGCAGGTATGCCTTTCTGGTTTTGTGCTTAGTAGATGCAGTGTAGATTGTGGGTATAAAATAGCATAATTTTCAGAAAGTTTTCATTTCTCCCTGAGACAAGTGTATAGAAAGCAGTAGATTTGTTCTCTATCTAGGAAAGAGATTAATTGTTTTCAAAACTTCTGAATGAGGTTCTGAGAGTTACTAGTAGGGGTAAAAAGAACAAAGTATTTGATACCTGTTGATACATTACTTAGAAACGAGGCAATGCCATTCGAAAGGAGGGACTAAGAACAGTGGGGTGATTGAATGAGTTTAAAGCACCATGTGCATTTCTCAGCCGTCCTGGGAAAATTTTGCATCACCCAGCCCAATTTTTGGTACACAACAGCTGCAGTGCTCTTTTTATACGCTCAGCACGTTTGATAGCACAGCCAGAGAGCATCAGCACATCCGTATGTGACACAGACGACTTCTCTTCCTGCCAGTCATGACAAAAGGTGTGATCTAAGCTAGTAGAACCACTGGACTTGATTCAGTCATTGAATAAATTCATTTCTCCCTCTCACATTAGAGAAACCATCATAGCGTCATAAGTGAGCTAAAAGAAGAAAAATATTTGAAATTAAATTAATTACGTCTCCCTCCAATTATCATTAGCAACTAAAAGTCCTTTCTCAGATGGTACTGGGCATCAATAACTTTTCTTCTCAATATATTGCTTAAATTGTAAGGTTGAAGGCTGAGCAGGACCCATCACCTGTTCTGATCAGACTGTTGATTACAAGATAATCCCCTGAATATTTCATGCAGGAACGACAGCGCTGCATCCAGGCAGTAAGGTAACTTGAGAACTTGAAATAGAGCTTTATAGAAAGGTTTCTGCACTTACCTCCTACCTGGAAGCACTGCAAAGCTTGGCAGATATAAAGACACTCTTCCTCACAGAAACCACCTCCAAGATGGTTTAGCCCTTGCATGACGGGTCTTTGGATAGAGCTGGCTCTGCTGTAGAGCCCTGGTTCTGCATTAGCTGTTTCTTTTCTTCTTCTCTTCCACTCCCTCTCCACCGCCTTCTGAGGAGTTAGGACAAAACACGCCTGTCAGGTTTCTTGTTTGAAGCGTTGTGGGGCATGAAGACAAGATGCTGAAGTTCCAGCAGAGAATTGCCACGTCCCCTCATGTCATGGGAGCGTTGTCTTTTTCCCCTTCTTTCCTCCATGAGGGTAATCACCAAAACAGAAGGTCTCGCTAATTAGCTTGTTTGTGGTCTGCTTAAAGCAGGATCAAGCCAGGATGGAAATAGCTGCTAGTGCTGGTCACTGCTTAAGCCAGTGCAGGAGCAGGTTGTGCTCAGGATCAGCATAGCCACATCCTATTAGCACTGACGCAACTTCCAGCCAAACCTCCAGGCAACATGGAAACACACATGCCCGGTAAGTTTATTCTCTGCTTCATTGTTGATTGCTGCCTATGAGGTGGAATAGGTGGAAAGGGGGTGGGGAACAGGGAAAGGAATGCTTTGGAAGGACTTCTCTGGCTTCTTTAAGGACATTTTGGGGAAAAAAAAAGGGGTTGGAAAATCTATGGCCCAGGATACATACAGAGAGTTCAGAGATAAAACATGCAGAGTTCATTTCTTCTGAAGCCTCAGGAAGTGCAGCTGTGGGTCTGTGTTGTGATCCATGTGGAAAAGACAATCACTAGGCAAATGCCTCATGCTGGACTTCTGCTGTTTCCACCTGCATTTGCCTTATTGCAGTACAACTGTGGGGAGTGAGCAATATCCTTTTCCAGAAGGCAATGTGCAGCAGTGAGCTCTCAATTCCCATGCACGAGGAGCAAATCTGCTCAGTGCATAGAACCTTTGTGTTTGAGTTTCCAGTGTTCAAGTTTAGAATAACATTCAGCTGATGTTGGGTCACTATTGCTTCGCTGTTACAGTCAAAAGCTCTGTGGTTGTTTCCACGTTATCTCACTGTTGCTGGGGCTGTATCTCTGCTGTGATTTCCAAACTATCACACAGCTCACTGAATCCTGCTATTTCTGTGCTCTCCCATCCAGTTCCTATCCTAAAATTATTTGTGTAGCAGACCACAGTGATTTAATGTCACTGCACTAGATTTAATGTCTACTGCTGATCTTTGAGTTATTCCAGTGCCCTTTTTCCATCTCAGGTCCTTCACTGTTGAAGTTAGGCCTGATATGGGCTTTACGTCAGAAAAATCAGGTGCTTTCTGTAATCTTTACTCGTACAGTAGAATTGAAAAACAAACAAACAAAGAAAAAAACAACACAAACAAGAGGAGAGGAGTCTGAAAAGTTAGAGTTGTATTATGTAGATGAAGAAGCCCAGCTTGTTCCAGAATTACTTCTTGTGCAAATCTCCATCAAACTCAACACAACTCCATAAGAGTGAGATTTCTTCCACTGTGTCTTCAAAACCACCATTTCAGTGCCTTTTTAAGACTCATAGGAATTAAAGACAGGGCTGTTTGGATTGTCTCTGTCTAATGCAGCATGGCACAGATTAAAGCAAATTTCATCTTAGAAGGTATGAAAACTACCATGAAGAGGAGGAACTTTTAGGAAGCCTCAGGGAAACTGAAGTACAGGTGTGACTTGGAAGAAGTGAGGGTTCAGACAAGATCAGAGATGGACAATCCTGCTAAGGCTGAAGGTAGGCAGCAGTCACACAGTTCTCTGACTACTTTAATTTTCAGCAGACTGTCCCAGCCATATGCCCTGGGCTGGCAGACCTCCTGGGAAATGAAATGGGATGCAACCAAAGGGAGGAAGAAGCAGAAAACATAATTTTTCAGGTGTTCCACTTCTTCCCTGTTCTCACCTAGCTGTGTTCCCACTGAGAGACACACAATCCAAATCTGAGTGCTTATGGAGTACCTCTCAGACTGCAGATGGAAAGGGCAAAACCAGCTGTGACAAGTCCTGAGTAATGCCTTGGACAGCCTGGGTGAATCTGCCTGTCTGAACCACTTTCCAACACCCAGTTTGATTTGCCACATGCTGAGCCTCAAGGGCAATCAGCAAGGAGGAATCTCTTGGGTAGGAATGAGTATCTCAGTTGTCTTCCTCTGCATTTGGCCTTTCATAATGCTGCTTCCCCCTTTCCTTCCCAATCTCCAGAATATGATTAGAGAAGAAATACTCTTTATAAAGAGAACCATCCAATGCAGAGCTTAATTATGGGACTGATTTTAGTTAGTAGTTAAGTAGTAAAGGACTAAACACCTAAATAGTTCTTGAACCATGCTAAAAAAAATAAATACCAGATATTTGAAATTTAATGGTCAAATTCTATCCTTCTGTTATTCAAATAAGGCATCTGAGTCCACTGCACTGATCTAAAATCAGTTTTACAAGTGTGGCTGGCTATATTACAATCAGCAACTCTAGATGTGCATGTCCAGAGGTGAGAAGTCATTCATTTACTGGAGACCTAAAGAGCAAACATGTTGCATCTTTATATGTATGTCCTTTGTTTGGAGAAGATATGTTTGAGTAAAGCTACACAGAAACAGTAAATTCATGTAGTTCTTTTTCCTACCTTCTTAAAGGGTGGAAGGAATAAGTTTGCCAAATAGCACTCCTAAATTGCAGGTGTTTTGAACAGCCTTGCAGAGGAGTCTGTGCAATAATCTAATTGTGGTGTCTTTCAGAAATGCAGGTAATTTCTGATACTTAACTGGAAAGAGAGAAAGATAAATGAAAAGCAGGCCATTGTCTGTGCCCTGGATGGCACTCACAGTGTACTCTGCAAGTAGCTGTGCTGTGATAATCTGATCATCTGGACCACTCAGATCAGTTAATTGGCTGTTACTCAGGACTTAACACAGAGCTCCTAATTAGGCAGACTCCATTACTGCTTATTTTACAAGCAGTGTGGTCCTTTAACACACCCTCTCAAGTCCTTCCACTTCTGGCAGCATGTGCAACATCTTCATCCTGGCACTTTGGACAAGGGCGCCTGGAAACACAAATGGGGAGGTCAACTGGTGCACATGTGGCTGACCTTTACATTTACAAAAAGCTGAAGCAAAGGAGAGCAGAGAGACTGAGTGAGCAAGCAGGTGGTGACTGGCTGTGAATTGGCACTGGAGTCAGACCTGGTCACTGATCTCTCTCCTTGAGGTATCTTGTCCTTGGAAGCCATTTACAACTTAATGAACTTTGACTGGAGGGATGGCTCCCCAACTGTTTTTCTAGAATGAGTGTAGTTCTTGAACATTTGTTTTCCAGTCTGAATTCAAGATTCACTGTACTGCTGTTCTCTGGGGAGACATATAAATACATTCCAAAGCTATGCATGTGTGCATATATAAAATCTTTATATATGTGCACATACACACACACACAGCTTGTTCCTATCGATGCTAATTCCTCCAGAATATTTACAGAATGAGAACACGTAAGGCCAGGTGTAGTAAAGCCTTATAGGGTAGAATGAGGTCAGGCAGCATCTGAAACAGAAGCCCCTGAGGTTCTGCAGTACCACAGGCAAGTTCTATCAAATGTGGAACCCATTCAGAACAAAACATTTTGGTTCAGTCAGTTTAATTTGTGAAGATGAAAAGCTTTTGGGAGAGAACAGGAGTCTTCCAAATTCAGATATGGCAATTGCATTTCCAACAAAAAACTTATTCTGACTGGGAGTCCCTCACTGCCTCACCAGTTTACCAGTGCTAAGCTCAGGTTTGTGACACAGTTTCTGGAGGCTGGGAAGCATAATGGAAATGAAATGATTTTATTATAAATGAACTGCAGGTTTTTTCCTAGGCCACGTTAAAAGGACTGGAAAGAAAAAAGGTCTTTAATTGACTGTGTAAAGGTCTTGTGAGATATCCCAGGCTTGGTCTGAAAAAACTGGAGAAACACTGTGTGTGGCCTTTGGGAATGAAACCTTCACTTATTAATTATTTTCCTTGGAGTTTCCCTTGTGGCATCATTATGTGCTTCATTAAAGTAAACCAAGCACGAGTTTCCTTGGGAGATCAGAAAGGGAAGCCTGGTGAGTCAATCTACTGGACTGTTCAAGTGCTGTTGGACCCTAATCTATTATTGATAGGAAACATAAGAATAATCATAACATTTAGGGGTCATATCCATCTCCAAGCTTTTCCTTCTTCAGCATTCCACTGTCTCCCCACTGTCTCATGGTTGTGGGTAAGTAGATCGAGCTTATTTACAGGGCATAGAAGGAGTTCAGTTAAATGAGGGGGAAATATGGATTCCAGACTTCAGAAATACACTATGGATGCAGCGTCTCTCTGGACATACAGGAGCTGTTACTTCTTTTTCCTGGGGAAGATAAAAGACCTGACTGGAGAGGCATTGGTGCTTTGTCTCTGTAGTGGTAGTGGACATATGGGTGCACTACACCTTTGTCTTCTCCTTGTGATAAATCACTAATGCTGGAAGAACCAAGCTGTAGTTTTTCCCCCACAGTAAGAGCTTCTCAAAGAAACTGTGGATACCGATCAGTCAACCCTGTTTCAGTTATGGCACCACTAGAGGGAGAAACAGTATGAAATATTTGTATGTCAACATACTTTATCTATTTCTATCAGCATTTTTTCACCGTGCTACTGCCTGTATGGAATTGACCTGTTGGAGAGACTCCAGAGGAGGGACAGCAAATTGATTAGAGGGATGGAACATGTGTCCTATGAGAAAAGGCTGAGAGAATTGGGATGGTTGAGCCTGGAAAGGAAAAGGCTCTGGGGTAACCTAACTGTGGCCTTCCAGTGCCTGAAGAGAGCCTACAAGGAATGTGGAGAGAGACTGGAGTGACAACACAAGGGGGAATGGCTTCAAACTTACAGACAGTAGGTTTAGATTGGATATTAGGAAGAAATTCTTTATTGTGAGAGTTGTGAGGCACTGGAATGGGTTGCCCAAAGAAGTTGTGGATGCCCAGTCCCTGGAAGTGTTCAAGACCAGATCGGATGGGGCTTGGAGCAACCTGGCCTAATGGAAGGTGTCCCTCCCCATGGCAGGGGGTTGGAACTAAATGAACTTTAAGGTCCATTATGCTGCACTGTGGCCCTATAATTTGGCAAATACAAGAGATGGGGAACAAGTTTAAAACTAAAGGGTTCCAAACATGACTCCCTCAAACCAAAACATGTAGGTATAAATTTAGATGTACTTAATGAGAACTTCACACCATTACATGTCCAAAAATAGAGACTACTTTGTGGAAAATGACCATTGAATAATCTGGATACAAGTTTGTATCCAGACCTGATGCCACCAGATCTGCTCACCTCACACCAGAACTAAAACACCATCCATTTCAGGCCTAGCTCTAAGCCATAAGCAAATGTGGCTCAGCTTCCACCTGCTGTGAACACTTTACCCAGAGAACCAGGGTGCAGTCACCGGAGACACACAGGTTGCTCACATCCTGGGAAAGCATTTTGTCAGTGTTCTCAGGCACATGGTGGAATTCTTGGGGCTATGCAGGGCTGGGAACTGGACTCAATGACCCTTGTGGGTCCTTCCCAACTCAGGGTAATCTGCGGCTCTATGCTTTGATGTTCTGGGAGGTGCCCAGCCAGCTGCAAGCACACTTTCTAGCTCCTAACCTCGTGATGGAATTTCAGGAGTACAAATGCTGTTGACCAACCAGGGTAGTGCTGTATCCCATTGTTCACCATTCCCCAGCAGTTCACACCTGTTGTTCCACTGCAGTTGTATTCACCTCTTTCCCTTTACTGAAGTGCAGCAGCTGAAGTTGAGTAGTGTCTTTTAACTGTATTTCCCAGTCCTTTATGGAACTACCTGCACTAAACCTGCTTTATATAACAATACTTCTCTCTCATTCTCAGCCTTTCCTCTACCCCCCTCACACCCAACTCTGAATGGACAGAAGGCAGTAAAACCAGCAAGGGACTCTTTTTCAGCCTACGACAGCAAATACCTCACCGTCCCTCACAACAGGACTTCCTTGCACAGCAGCAGGACCAACGGAGCTCTTGAAGCACAAATCGTGTCCTACAGTAGCTCTGTAAGTAGGATTTAATGTTCATTGACTTACCTCAAACGCTTTTGAGATGAGGAAGAGGCCTGAAGCAGGGTGAGCAAAGCATGGTGCACTCCTCCTCCTGTGTGTTAATCAAATCCACCCAGAGCTGGGAAAGCGACTGTAAAAGTAAATTGATAGTACAGCCCCAGGTGGTTCAGTTGTCTCAGTGTACAGGAAGAACTAATTGCTGCAGTAGTAATCTTACCAAGCTTTTCTTAATTGTTTGCTTTAGCCAAAATCCTTCAGAGCAAGAAAAGCAGGTTGCTATAACCTCTAGCGGAGGAAAAGATCTGCAGGTCGATGACTAAATTGGGTGTATCTGTGCAAACCCTGAGCCAGCACATACCCAGGAGCAAGGAGGGGCTGGATTGGAAGGTGGAAATGTAGTGTGGCTGCAGTCTTCAGAGCAGAGCTGTTGTTAGAGGAAGGACCTCTTGGGATGTATTTGTAGTGATATATTGGCTATCAGAGGACGAGAATAAAATCATCATGAAATGCCGATCCTACCGTTCCATTTTCTTATTGCTTTGTTTGAAGGCTTCTTGTCTTGGAAATGTCACAAGAAGCAGTGAAAGCGAGACCAAAGATAGGAATTTAAATTACTGTTTCTCACTTTTGCAATGGCTGTGAGAAAAGGGGAGAGAAAGATCCTGATAGTTCCTCCAGTGGCATTTTGGAAAATTGCAACGTCTTTGTGTTCCTCCCTAATAAAGTCTTCTTGAGCCAGAATTTCACATGGTAAGGAAAGCAGTGCCAATGTAGGGCCAGGAAATGTCTTCACTAAAATCTATGGGAATTTTGATTTGCATTCTGTGCAACAGATACCCGTAAGTTGTGGGGGATGGCACTTTGCTGGCAAGAGAGAGGAAAAGAGACAAGAGAGAGGGTGAGAGAGCTGTTGTTGAATCTCTTCATCCTATTGCTCTGTGTAACTCCAGCAACACCAAATGTTGCTATGGTGCTCTCTCAGGTGGCTGGGATGTGGCAGCTGGCTACGCACGTTAATAAACAGGAAAACCTCTGAGTGACTTTTTATGTTCACCAACCTCTTGGTTCCATCTCAAGCTTTCTTTTTTT